>JAQLOL010000003.1:4886788-4898182 GCA_029783665.1 Naso thynnoides | reverse complement strand
GCTGGAACAGAGGAAAGGGAGATCCAGAAGGAAACCCATGAGAGGACAACAAGCAAACTGGAGGGGACGTAAGTCTCTAGGATGAAGTACAGAATGCTCCTCTTCAGCTCAAAGTGGAAAACCAGCTTTGGGTAATTGCCTTTGAAAAGAGGGACAAAAGCCTATCAGTGTACTTGACAGCAAGAAACATGTGGAGTGAATCAGAAATCCTTCTCACAGGGACTTACCGGTTTCATAAACGGCCTCTGAGACAGATGTGTAGTGGTCCTCCACTGTGTACTGAGCCAGCTGTAGAGTGTCTAAACCACTGACAGAATCATTTCCTCTGGTCCAGTAGAACATGACATCATTGATGTTGTAACCCCCTGTAGAAGAAAAAACAAGGAGATGAAAATCACTCTATAATGTGAGACGTGTTCTTCATCCACAGACACTTATCAAGCAATTTTTTTAGTTCTCCTCAGGTATTTCCAAAAGCTTGACAGTCACTGCTTTCAACTCATTGTTCTGGCAATTCGACTATTAGGGTTCAGACGAACCACTCTCATTAACCTTCTTTCTGACTGCCGCAGGTGCCTGTTTTCAGGAAAAAAAGATCTGATGTAGCCATTGTGCACCACCTACCCAGAGAATGAGAGACTAGCTGAACATAGTGGAGCAGCAAGAAGCTAAAAAAATCAGATGTGTCCTGTGGGTTTTTTTTTAAGGAGAGTGAATATCTGACCTGGACTAGTCAGGTGGCCACATATAAAAATGAATGTGAATGTTGCCTTAGTCTGTTGGGTGAACATACTGGAAACTGTGTCTAAAGCATTCACTATCAAACTTGATAAGTCAGTGTTATAGAGTAGATAAAACATATAGGTCATTACATTTTCTTCACCAAGAAGAGTCTCAGTGCTTGTGCAGGTGGAAATATGATGAGCATAGTACACAAGCTGATTATTGTGGTGATGAAGATGATGATGATGATGATGATGATGATGATGATGATGATACAGAAACAGTGCATTAGTAGACGTTGTTTTTTTTACTGACCCTTTAAGTAGCTATGGTGGGAACAGCTGGAAAAGTTAATTGCTCAGTCATTTGTTATCCTCTAATGGCTGAGTTGTTTAGGATTGCAATAGGATAGGATGGCAGGTGGTGAACTTCTCCAGTGCTTAATACCAGCAGAGGATAAACATTTGGCAAGAACCAAGCAGAACATGAAAACACCTTTAAAAGCTAATTTCGGATGTTACGGTTCCCCTAAAAAGCAAATGTAAGGGCTACACAGTGCCTGCCATAAAGATAACACATGAATTTGATGAAGTATTTAACTACAACAACCTGACTTCAAGATACAATGTTCATGTTTTATGCATGTAATTACAGGCACAGTGGAAACACAATATGCTCCCATTATTCACTCTAACACACTTTGACACACAGGGATCTGACAGGCATTCATAATGGTAATGCATTTGTGGTGTGACGCTCATTCGCTACTTCTTAGGGTGTGGCAAAGCAGTCCCGATGAAGAGCTTAACTCTAGCCTCATAGCATAACAGACTAATCATGCATATTGCACTGGGCCCCAGAGAGCCTTGATAACCCAAATAAAACTTGGAATAAGAGGGCTTGCAAAATTAATATGGACAAAGATGCCAGAGCTAATTGTGGTGCTGCTTTTCATAACACCCTGTAACTATAATAATATCACTTAATAAGAAGTGGTGTGGTGGGTGTGATGAAATTTTTTAGGGACGAAAAGGAGTGACTAAAATGGCAAAAACCTCTGGTGCATTTCTCCAATTTATCTGCAGAGGGAGCAAGAGAACAAGAAAAATAAAAGGAGGTGCAGTTGGCTGAAGCTAAACAATCCTTTGTCATCTGTGGCATATGAAATGCTCATTAATTTGCATTTGCTCTCCCCACTGAATCTCACATGGAGTCATGTATTATTGACCAAGGTAAGCAGTGATGCTAGGAGCAAAGTCCACTAACAAAGGGCAGTGAAGACTTTGATGCTAAAAGGTCCTGTAAACGCACTGTTTTCTCTCTTGTTGTAATTAACTAGAAGGACTCATTATTTTCCTGACCTAAAGCCCTGACATTACTGTACAAGTTAGAGACACAAATGGATAGTGACATGCTGTGCAGTAGCATGGAAAGAGTAACATGGGGGCAGATTTAACCTTCCAGTGCCCTGTGGCCCCTTGAAAACAAGTAGCCACATCCACAGTCAAAGGGTTTTTCATAGGGCCACCACCAAAAGTAAAATTAAAGCAAAGATCACAAAAGAATCCAAGTATCTTCTGACTCTTTCTGCTGTCAGAACGCACTAAATATTTAACAGCAAATCCCCATCTTAAGACCCCGCACCCTCCCACAACGATACTCTCTTTAAACCCTCCTCCTGTGCAGAGGATCCACTTTTGGCACAGCATTAAAAGAAATAAATCCTTGAATATACATCTTCATAAAGCAACATAGCGAGAGGAAGATGGAGACTGAAGGAGAGGAGGAACAGAGAGAGAGACAGAGAAACTAGCAGAGATAGTGCAGCAGGATGACAACAGACAGACAGACAGACAGACAGACAGAAAGATGCAGATATCTGGCCTGGAATTATTGAAGCAGCAGAAAAAGGACCCATCATCCTCTCAGTTACCTAACTTTAACCTCCAGATGTCTTTTTGTCTCCTAAGTGGGACTGAAGCTGCCATTAAATGTTTGATTTGGCACTGAGGTCCTGGTGGGCTTCTGGCAGGGATCAGACTTAGCTAAGGCCTGGCTTGCTGTCATTTAATAACATGGAGCAAAAGCGAGCTGGTAAGCAAAGGAAATACATGTGCAATGGAGGCAGAGCGAAGAGTAAAAGACTCTTTCCTTCCCTCCATTTCTTGCACCGCTAAAAATCCATCTAGGCATGTTCTTTAATCCAACAGTTTGCTAATTATATACATCCTACCACATTTCAACTTAAAATCAGTGACAATATGCAAAAGCTAGGAAAATTACTCTTCATTTTAAGGAGAACAAGAAGACATTTTTAAACTGTCATGTACAATCACTGTTAGTACAATGCGGTATAATTGGTTCTCTGCCCATCCCTGAGGAACAGTGGACAGCCACAACAGAGCCTGGGGAGCAGCTCCAGCTCTGAGCCAGTGCTGTGGTCAAGGGCACTGACAGGAGATTTGACCAATACGTAAATGCTTTTAATGGTTGGCTAAACCACAACACTGGGATGTTTACCCATCCAAGCATGGGGAGCAAATTATGCAAATATGCAAATTCTTCCAGGAAAATGTTAAGACATCTCAGAACTCTTGACAGGTGGACAATTTTCAGAGCCTACTGGCGGAGGGTTGCATTCTTAGGATATTAACACGAGTTTAAAGGATTTGCAAAAATGAGGTGGGCTGGGTATCAGGGACAAAAAAAATATGGCACCAAAGGACATGTGGGAAAATGGCTATAATTAAAAGCATGCTGATAATATTAAAGATGCCATGTGGACTTTTCTTGCAAACAATAGTTGTAGCTTAAATATGTTTCTCATGAAAACAGTGATATTTGTTGATGACTCACAACAGTGCTGAGTGTATTTCCCTCCTCATAAGTCAACGAATGTCTTTAATATGAAAAAATTAGATATCATACAGTTTTTACATTTCTATACATTCCTTGGACGGCACGGTGGCATAGTGGTTAGCACTGTCGCCTCGTAGCAAGAAGGTCCCCCACCGTCAAAACATGTACATTAGGTCTATCTCAAGTCAATACCCTTGACCAGAGTACTGGCTTAGAATCTGGAGTTGGTTCTTGGGCGCAGAGCTGTGGCTGCCCACTGCTCCTTATGGATGGGTTAAATGCAGAGGACATATTTCACTGTGCATTGTGTATATGTGACTTATAAAGCACCTTTACCTGTATATCTTTGCTGGCAGTCTTTACATTGCTTTGTTTCCTTGCATGCTACATGTGCATTCACATGCACATTGTATATACATTCACAATTCACATTGTGTGACACAAATCCAAAATATTTCTGACAAATTCTATATTAAACCTTTAATGTTTCTGCTACAGCCAGGAAATGCTAAGCTAAGCTTAGCAAAAGAACTGGCAGCATAGGAACCAGCTAGCCTGGCTTTTTAAAAGCATGCACCTCTAACATTCATTCGTTAACATGCTGTAAGCTCTTATTAAAAAAATACAGAAATCAAAATCTTGATTGCTGATCTTATCACTGTAAGGTTGCCTGTCACAAAGGGACATTTTCAGCACATAATGCTCCAAAAAACAAAAACAAAAACTAAAAAAACAAAAAACAATTTGTTATGGGTTTTCAATCCCTCCCTCTAAAAAAAGGACCTCAAAGCAGGCAGGCTTTAATAATGTAAAGCCAAGCTACCGAGTAACAAACTGAGCTGAATCCATAACACAAGAGAAACAAACAAACAAGAAAAGGACCAACCAACAAGGACGACATGAGGCAATAAACACAACAGCCAACTCAGGACTGGGAATAAACACAAACAAACTGACAAAGGCCTAGTTTATGCTTTTAAGTTATGCTGAGAAAAAAATAATGTATATCCATACAAGTGCTGTTTTTAATAAATCTCCTTCCAAATGAAAACCCCAAAACATACTTGAGTGCTGTCATGTGCATGCCAACTGAACAGGAAGTGAAACAACCCTAGCCCTAAGGTCATGTTGGCTAGTCTGAGGCCTGAAAAAAGTCTCTGCCTCATGGCAGCTGTAGGTTTGACTAGTTTATGTCCAAAAACTGCAGTGTTGTTGGCTGGGACTTTGCTGTGGAAGCGCTTGAACATGAAGTGATTCAGATGCTGCTGTTCCTCAATGAAATGAAAGTCATTGCACATTTATGCGTGAAAATATGAAAAGTTCTGTTAGGAAGGTAAGCACCAGCTCTGCATCTCTTGTAAACAAAGCAGATAACAGCATACACTCTGACGTCTCTGATGTCTCTCACTCTGACGACCGTCATAAACTCTGTCAACATGTCAACACTGCGCACAGAGTAAATATATTTACTCTGGCAGCAATTTTCCAAAAGATCCATTTTCAGTGACCTAAAACCGTTTGGGTATGAAAGAAAAGCCAACTTGCAAAGAAAAAGCTACATTTTGGTCAATGTCAACGTACATGTGGACAAAGCAAATAACTGAGGGAAAAAAACACACCGACATACACCAAGGAGGAGAGACTAACAGGAGACGGCTGAATTTCATCAACAATCAAAAAGGCGGGAAAGCAAACAGGGACAGGAATTAAGACAAAACACTGCACACGAGGAAAGAATTTAAAAAATAAAATATTAAAAAAAAAAACCTAAGCGAAGAAACAACTTTTCAATTTTGCAATTTTGTTTTTGTTTGGAGAAATCAAACAAGACGCACCATGTTAATTAGTGAGATGTCAAGATGTAAGTAGATGTATTTTTGAGCAATGGAGTGAGCCAAACCAGCTGTTCACCCCTGCTTCAATCTAAATGCTAAGCTAAGCTAATGCTCTCCTGCCTCAGAGTGTTACTGCCTCCTGGTCTAGCCATAAAAAAAAAAAAAAAAAACTCCATGAACTATTTCTTTAAGAGGCAGTTACGTTCCTTCTTCATCTTCGTTTTAATAACAGTCATTTCTGACAGACAACATACGCAGGAGATTTCTCTGTCATGACCAGAATTGCCCCTGCACACACACACGCACACGCACACACACACACACACACACGCCGACACATCAGCAGTTTAGAAGATGAGAGAAAGTGATCTGTTTGATCCTTTGGTTTGATCAGATTCATTTGACACCCTGCCCACCCACCGACTCTCTGCCACAGCTTCAAGCTGCACACTTCAGATTTTCTTTAAGTGTGAAATGTCCTTACAGCTCTCCAGTTGTAGCGTGCAGGTCTGCTTGTCCATGGGATATTTGGTCAGATCCATGTTGCAAGCTACCGTGGTGGTAATCCTAAAAAACAAAAACTGTTGTTACTGTCGGGAAATAGTATGAGGAGAACGATAAATTTTGGAAATTCTAGCACAGTGGTTGCAATGATATTTTATAAGTGAAAAAAATATATAGTAAATTTGTGACTGATTTCCCTGCTCTATGGCTAAAGTTGTACTCATGTAAAGAATCATGCTTGGTTTCTGGTATATACGAAATGTAAAAATGAAACCCTCTATGACTCATGGCTGACAAAGAAGAATAGTCTTTGCATTACTGTCGTGCTGTAAATTTGGCCGTGTGTGTTTGAGAGCCTCTGACACTGTACTGCTAGTGTAGTCTTAAGAGCTTAGGAGTGATGCAATGTTGGTCCCAAATGAAGAGTAAATTCCTTGTATAAATGTTGTTGTGGGATACAGGAGTTCCAGAGTTTTAAGTCCACGAGAAAAATAAACATGGAAAAGTAACTAATAAAAATAATTCTGAAAATGAATACACTTGCCAGTGAACCTTTTATGGGCAAAAATAGATGAACTGCTGTGTTTTGGAGAAAAAAAAAGAAAATTGCAAATATGTATTTGATTCACATTATGCAAAAATTTTAATACAATCACAGATAAGAACTAATGAACACTAAATCTTTTCAACTTTTGAACTAATTTATGAATTTTATGAATTTTATCTCAAAGTCCATATATTCACAATGTCGACAGACTTGAGGGGGAAATACTGTAATTTCCTCTTGCATCATTATCACACATCAATATACTGAGTCATGGAAATGTTCGAAACAGTGAATGATGGGCAGTCTTAATCATGACAGGGTGCGCATGATGCTCTGATGACTGATGTGTCGCAGCCATGACATCATCTCTGAGGGTCTTCTGTTGGCTATAGATATAATTCTTTCCATTTTCACAACACTTAAGAGCTCGAAAGTATCACTTACTTTGCTAAAAGTTACTTTCGACTTTTTATACAAAATCTAATTTTCCACTGAGAGTATTTTGACTCATCAGTGAGGAGTTAGATTTAAGACCTCTTGTATGTTTCATGTCTTGCGTTTTTAGTTTTATGATTATGAATCATGATGTGGATTTATTATCAATGAAAGGAAAACTAATTTCATGTTTGAATATTAATTAAATATCTATAAAACAATTAGCTATAGCATATTGTCTTACAGTATATAGGAAATAAAATTGAGGCAGGCCCTCAAAATAGCACCTAAGAGTCTGTGATCTTTACTGTGCTGAATTTTGGATCACTGAATTCTTACCTCTTTTTTTCCATCAGGAACATACAGTATATGCACCCTCCTAAACCATGAAAGTAGCATGCAGTAATTCTAAATGAATTTCTCCCTTAAACTAGTCAACCTTTAGCCCCAGTCACCCCAATGCTTTCTCATGTATTCCCTTTGGCACAGAATTCAAACATTTACCGCAACTATACTTTTACTTCAACACCTTACATTTCTCACTGGGCTCTCTCCTTTTTCACAGCACCAATTCCCCGAGGTGGCCATCCCTCTCCTGACCATCTTTTTCTGGCATGTTTTACTCTCACTAGTCCTGCTCTCTGACCGTGAAGCACTACCCTCCTCCACATTTCCTCTGTCAGGGTAACGGCCAGAAACTGTACAGCCCTCTGTATGGATGCAGACACGCACACACAGCATATTTCTACAAATTGAGTCACACTGTACACAACAATGTCATGCACTTTTATAAAAAACAAAAACTCACGGACTAATGTGTCAAGGCATGATTAACTGTGAGCCTGAATAAGCAATCCAAGTTCACACCCACATATATTTTCTTTTCTCTCAACTATTCCCATTAGAACAGTAAGATTTTTTCCCATGTGACCATTTTTTTTCTCTGTCATTGTGTAACCAGAACATGTGCAGCCATGTCAAAACTGTACACATGAAAATAAGTCCAGCACCTCTCATATCAGGGAACAAAAGCATTTAGTGAGCTGAATGGAATCAGGACCATGGACAGCTCTCACACAATCCATACACAGGCTGAGGTTAATGCGAGTGACATAAAAAACATTAGGATGTGCAAATCCTTTCATCAGAAGCTTAAAAGATCTGAGCAAAATCACTCACCGGATCATCTATAACCTTTCTATCTATAACCTGTCTGTTCGGTCCAGTATCTAATCAGGAAGCCACGGCACGTTTCAGGAGCTTGCCAAGAGCTTGTCAGATGCTAAACCACTGCACACAGGGCATTAAATGTTGGAAAGATGCTAACAGGACTGGTGTTGCTTTGATAGCCCACAGTTCTCTCTATTGACAGATCACATGCCCCTTACAATTCAATATACCAGAAATAGAATTGACACAACTCCCTGCCTTGCAACCACGTTATCTCAAATTCTGCCCACTTCCACCCTCAGTGAATTTCTTCCACATTCCCTTGCCTATTTTTTATTGCCTATTAGAACAAAAAAAGGGAACCAGCAATAAATCAACAAGCTTGTTTGTTATCCCACCTCAGTGCATAAAGGACAGTTCCGTTGGGGAAGATGCGGATGAGCCTGTTCTCCACAGTGATATCGTGGAGGAAGGACTTTTTGGAATCCACGATGAACGTGTCAGGAACCCAGAGCAGCTCCACTAGCCGCCCGTCAAGGCTCAGGCTCTTGTTGCCCTCAAACACCAAGCGCTCGTCCGTCCAGCGCTGACGGAGGAATATGGTGGCGGTGTAGTCCTGCAGGATTTGGGCTCAAAGGTCACATCAGATCTAATGGACTGTTTTAACAAGTATGTCATTAACTTGCTGACAAACAAGTGAGGTGTTTTGCAAGCTAAGCTCCTCCTGTGTGCTTGTATTTCATTAGTCAGCTTGTGGCATTTTTTACATTGTTGGGTATTGATGTATGGCACATGGTCTCTAAGCCCCTCTGTGCCCGAAGCAACGGTAATCCCCAGCAGGGCTTCAAGTCAGCAAGTCTGTTCTGCTTTTTAGGACACTGAACATATTTTGTTAATGGGAAGATATATAGCTATGTAGCATGTATAGCTACGTAGTCATTTTCTTTTGAAGTGCGCAACATGCTGCGAGTGCAATGTGTAATCCAAACATGTTAAGCTCGAGAATTAAACCCAGTCCCTGTGGAATGCCAGCATTCAGTCCACTGTTTAACTGAGGTTTATGCTTGAACTGAGTAGTGCATCTTGCTGTCAGTCAGCATGTCAATATTCCAATTACATACGAGTAACATGAGCCACATGCTTTGTTGTAATCTTTTTTTGTATGTTTTGCCGAGATCAGGTTTGTTTTGCCACACTGCTCTGGAATTGGGGGTGGGGTGGGGGTTGAAAGGCTTCGCTACCGCTGCTGTAAACAGTTGCAGTAGTGAAGCCTTGCAAGTGTCATGTAGTGATTGTTAGACTGCAACTGTTACTTACTGATTAACTAAAGTTGAGGTTGGCAGTTTATTTTTGGTGTCATCGCACTAAAATTCCTTAACCTTTCAACATATTGTAATTCAGGTGGTCTGAAAGAAGTCTAGACTAGACTGCATCTCTCCTTGGCTCTGTATTCAGACCATGACAGGACTTTCCACCAATCACGGGTCATTTCAGAGTTCCTATTGGCTGCTCTATGCTATACTTCTTAGTGAGAAGTGACATTGCTACAAGCTGATTGGCTGTTGAAACAAGTGATGTGCCTTATGTTCTACATTTAACTAGCCTCTGGGATGGACCAATTTACAGTGCCGCAACTTTTTGTGCAAGCATTTCATCTTATAATGAATCTTTGGTGTTAACTGACGTTAAAAGGGAGAGCGACAACAATCAAAACAAAATGCGAGCTGGAGCAAAAACAGGGAGGGGAGGGTGCAGCGAAGTTGCTTCCTTAGGAGTCTCAGGTTACATATTGTTGCTCTAACATGTGTAGTTCCACTATTAGCCTTCTACTTGATTTTGGCTTGTGCTTGTGGTTCTGAGCATGCTGTAATGTAATTTACATGCCTGAATTACTGTCACTGGAAAAAACAAACAAAAAAAAACCCAAATACCCTTTACTGACAGCTCTGTAATAAGCATTCATACAGAATTCTAGCTCTTGGATTTTGTAAAGCAGTTACATAATGTTTCTTTATTCTAATTTTAAACATCAATTGTGAAAAAGTGACTTGCAGAGATATATTTGAAACTAACAAGGGAATTTGAAAGCTAGATTAATGGACCTTGAGCAAAAACACAATTATTGACTTGGAATTAAGTGTTGTGGGTTTGCTCTTGAGATACATAAATAAGTGTATCATTTGTCTTACCATGTTGATCTCTGAGATGGTGTCAATGCTGGCAATGTCCAGGCTCATACCCACAGTTACAGGACCATCTAAAAACAAAGCAGAGACCAATAACAAACTGCTGAATCTGTTATCAATTATGTGTTTACATAGTATAATACCCTCATTAGTAAGTGTCTGTAGATGTTAATGCATACATGCAACTAGCTAATGTGACTTGACAAGGTATACTGAGGAAGCATATGGATGTATGGTTGTATAATACAGTGTAGTGTTGTATAATGAGAGGTTTTTAAAGGACAGCATATTTAAAAAGGCCCCACAGTGCTGGCACATCAACAGCTGCAGTGCGTCGAGTGTGAACCTCCTTGAGGGAATTAGTTCTCCCTGATTCACCATCAAAGAGGGGTAATTTTGCCAGTCTCCCATGTTTCATCTTCCTATCCTCCTTCTCTCAAACTTATCAATCTTTATTTCTTTTAGATAGATCAGCGGGGCTGTTGCTACATCGCAAAGAATCGTGTCTGCTGTAAATGTGTCTGTTAAAAAATAAAATATTTCTGAAAATTCGAAAAACCTTTTCTTTTGTGTCACTTCAGCTTTAAAGGAAAAGCTTGACATTTCAAAAAATAGGTTTAGGCTATTTATTTTCTGGTAGAAAGTTACAGTAGATAAGAAGTTTACTAAGAACCTCATTATTAAGCTACTGCAAGCAGTTAAGTTAGCTTAGTTTAGGGTAGAGGTGGAAACAGGGGCACAGCTAACCGGACTCAGCTCTGAAGGCAACAACATGCATCAACCAGCACCTCTAAACATGTTTTTTGTTTGTAGAAGCTATACACAAGCAGAAATGTAAAAGTAAACAGAAACAGTATATTTGTTAGTAGCAATTTTACTTATTTATTTTCAACTTTTAGATAGAGTGAGACAGGCCATTTCCCCCTGCTTCCATTCTTTGGGCCCTAGTTTCGTAGACCGGGCGCAGTCTAGGCGCAGCACAGGTGCGCCGTGCCAACAGGGTGTGTCCAGGTACATTTGCAAGTTTCGTGCACGGCGCAGTCTGGCGCAGCCCGGCACAGGCACTCCACCTGTCCCTCCTACCGGCGCAAGTGGGAAGGACGGAGGAGAGAAGGCGTGAGTGAGAAAGGAGGAG
>JAQLOL010000003.1:4846376-4874025 GCA_029783665.1 Naso thynnoides | reverse complement strand
ATGTATATATATTTTTTATCATATATTATATATTTTGTAGTGTATATGTGTATAAACATATTTTTATGGATTATGATTTGTAGTATATATATGTATAATATATTTGGCATAGCTGTTAAAGCAGAATATATTTTATATGACCCATGAGAAACAGTAATAAGGGGTAGGAATTCAAAAAGTATTTACTTCTTCCTACTCCTTTTTGAAAATGTATAAATACTTTATTACCTTTTTTTTCTTTGTATGTGAATGGCATTTTTCTATTTTTATTTCTTTGTATAGATGTTCGAAATAAAATAAATTCATTCATTCATTCATTCATTCATACATTTTGTTTGCCTTCTCAGCTTATCTTATTAAGATTCACCTTTTGTTACTTTCACCTACCAGGTTTGTGTCTTGCTTTCATGTCCATTTTTGATACTCTTACATATAACAATGAAATCATAATCTATTGCTTGAAAATTTCACTTCATTTTAAAGCCCAAACTTAATGTCCCTATCTAGTTCTTTATTGAACCCTAAGTTGCCTCTCAGCTGGGTCTTGATTGTCCCATATCCTGCAATATATGTTCCACTTCATGTTAAACATTCCATCTGTGAGACAGGCAAGTGTCATACTTTGATCATTTTCTTTGTCGAAGGACAGATTTTCACTATTGGTTGACCCAAGATCGGTGAACTGTGCACCTCACAGTTGCAAGCTAAATTACAGGGGACCTCAGAGCAGCAGTGAAGGTGTGGTTTACAAGAGATGTGGCTTGCTGGCCTATCTCTCTTCGGATATGCTCTGGTGCCCGTCAACCATCCAAGCTATGGTTGGACAAAGAAATTGCACATTTTTAAGGCTTTTCCATAGCCAGAAGGCAGAGTGGGTTTGAAATCAGATTTTCCTGCTCCCAGATGAGCTGCTTTTCAAGGTTGATGAGTCCCATCTACCGGTGCATCATTTTCTGTCAGCTTGAACTTTCTTAGGCTTTGTCTAAACAGACTTACATCAAGGCGGTGGGGCTGTTGGGACAGTGGTTGATGGGCACACGAGCATTTCCAAACAGAAGTGGACCTGCAAGCCACATCTCTAAGACACACTGCTCTGAGATCCCCTGTAGTTTAGCCTTGGGCTGAAAGGCACAGATTTTCCATTTGTGGCCCCAGAAAGGCTTTGCAAGTCTGGATGGCAAAGGTGCCCTGTATTGGCAGGAGGAGGCTTACACACCGCTCTCCTCTTTTAACCCTCTAAAGAGGCTAGCCAGTGGCAATAGCCATAGGAAGACATTAGCAAGTTGAGAGCACAAGGTGGCATGCAGCATGCACTAACAAGCACAAGTGCACGTCTGCCCTACTGCTTCACACACACCCTATGTTAAAGACAGAAGATGTTATTGTATCAGACCAGAAGACAATTATTTTCAGAGATCTTCTTGTTCAGAAGTTAGACCGGATTCAGTCACATACAGGAGATTTTCGGTCAAATGTTCAAACTTGTTTAAAAAGTCTCAATTGATAACATTCTCAAATTTAATAGGTGTGACGTAAGTACAGATTGCAGTAAAGTCCCAAATCCCCACAGGTACTGATTTCTTCATCAATCTGGACATTTCATGACATCTTACTGACAAGTCCACATCGTCCCACTTGACTTGAAGTCTACAAAATCAGTCATGACACAGTTACAAACTAATTTGACAGCATTATAACATCTATTGACTTTTTGATTCCAAGTTGAACCACTGTAGCTGAGGTCAAGAAAAATATCTGTGACACTTTGAGAATGGTCTCATGGCAGCTAATGTCAAAACAACCGCATATGACACTGTTAACAGATGAAGCTGAATAATTTTCTTAAGCTTGATACTTTGACTTGCTATAGGTTTACAATAGATTATGTTGTCTTAATTAATGTCACGTTGTCATAAAAAATATCTCAAGCAATGTCAGCTTTGCTTTGTGACCTAATTGACTGACTGACACTTTATGACAGAAGTCCTACACGTAATCAGACTCCATCATATTGGGCTTATGTACACTTCTGCAAAAATAAAGTGTTACCCAGTTTATAAGATACTGTTTTGGGGTTTTTGTTTGTTTGTTTGTTTTTTTTAACACATATGCCATGTTACAATTTTATCTTTACTCTGTTCTCCAGGGTTACCTGCTGTACTTATCTGCATTTTTTTCTTTGTAAAGCACTTGGTAACCTTGTTATAAAAAAGCGTGCTTCAATTTCTTTTGTTTATGTAGAGTAGTTGGCAGCCCTTTTTATCACATTTATAAGACAGTGCAGCATTTAACAGACATTAAATCAGATCCGCTGGGTAATCCAGGGTCAGTCAAGCAGCACTTAAAAGAGAGTCAAAGACTTTGATGTGCTACAACATTAAAGTAGGTATGGAAAATGAGAACATCTGCAGGGCGATTATAATAAGACAAATTATACTGTACGCAAGTCACCAGCCTGCTGTTATTGTGAAGAGATATTTTAGGCAAGAATTTTTTATTGCCATTGTAAGATCATCACAGTTCCATTCTGCATTTAGCTGAAGGATGTATGTTTAGTGAAACAAACTTTGAAACGTCAATATTTGCTTAAAAGCTAAATTGCACTGAATGACAGTTGGTCAAAGAGTCATTCTTAGGACCAAAGAAATATCTCTGAGGAGCCATAAGCAATGACACATGACAGCAGCCTTCACATAGGTCTTTTACCTAATGGCATGCCTACTTATTAGATATTAGTTATTGATTAAATTCTGCAGTTGATCTGATCTGAAACATCACAAAATCGCTGGACTTTTAAACCACAGTTAAGACCGATTAAATTCAAGTCTGTTACTCCAAAGTGTTTTATTTTATTTGTTTTGCATTTCACTATCTAGTTAAAAACATTTAGTTGAAATATTAAATTTCAGTCTAAACAAAAAAAGGACCACAAACAAATTTTAAAAGTTTTGCTTCTTATGTTCTGTAATATACGTTTATTGTTTATATAATTAAATTTAGAGAGCGAAGGAGAAACCTGCCAGCAAGAAACACTTCTTTCATCTTTTCCATTCAGTCACATGTGATGCTGATTTTCCCTGAAATATTTAGCCTGATAAATATTTTTCAGTTTTCAAAAGACACAATAATATGGTGACTAAATCATGAATCTTCAATCAGATATCAATAAGTGCAGAAGCAAATAATAAATTAAAAATCTAGAATTTTTCTGCAAATATAAAAATGTTCCTATACTTCTGAGCAAGACACAGTACACAGTATAAATACAGAATGAAAGTCATTATTCATGTACAGGTGCTTGTCAATCTGGTAAAAGGCTAAAGAGAGAAAACACTACTGCTCTGGCACTAATAACTGTGTGACTTAATTACTGTATTAGCACAGTGCATATATTCACACACATAAACTTCTTCAAAAGTCACAGCTGACTGACAGCTGACTTGCTGCAGTCCCTATGACGTCATTCATTCACATGATGCCTCAGAACAAATGACATCTCATTTCTCAAAAAACATATTTTCACATTACTTGTCTCCTTGTTTCCTTGTGTGTCTCCATGTATCCTCAATAAACGGGAGAACAAGATAAGGTTCCAAGTGAGGGAAACGTGGATGCAATAAAGCAAACTGAGATGTATTTCTAATGTACGATCAAGAAAACAGTGATTTCCTTTATGGAGTCCATTTCAGCTTACCAGGTTATTTCACAGAACAGCACAACTTCTACCAGAGAAATGATAATCAATCAAATCATTCAAAAGGAACAGAAACCTAAAGACATGAGAAACAAGATGGAAGACTAGAAGTACTGGATAGCTAAATACAAGTGACTGTGGGCAACAAGAGGAATACTGTGCAGACAATAGTATGCTAAAAGCTAAAAATACAGACATGAAAAAAGGTTGAATTAACTTCTTGAGAATATTTGAATATCTGTTTTTCATTGTCTCTTATATTATGGCTAATCTTTTTCACAGTTATGGTGTTTTGTTTTGGAAGACATTTTTCCATCAACACAAAAGTTAATACACAAAATTGGACAGTAAAATATAGCTTAGTAATGTGTCACATAATTGATCCAAAGGACGGAGCTGCCTATTTTGGACTATGTGAAGAACACATGTGGATTACTTCAGTGCATGAGTGAAAAGTGATTGTAAGTCAAATACAAAAAATCTGAAAAATCTTTTGAAGTCTCTCAACTTGAACTTCCCGTGGCCTCACAAAATACCTCAATTACACTATTACTCCTGAACTTAATTCTAAGATCAGGAGACAATGTGTAACAAACAATATGTAAGTGGATTTGAACCTTGAGAGAGAAGTTCTGTTGGTGAGGGAGACACAAAGGAAAACTCTGTGATCTTGAGTTAGAGTCTCTGTCCAATGGGATGAGCTATCAGCTACAGTAACAACCCTCTTAAGGCAACCATGCTTCTTTATTAAATCTTCCCTTACAAGCTCTGAGATTTCAGAAGCTCAAAGGAAGGCCAAAATAAGATCACTGCTAATATTAATTAAAATGACACTACAAAGCGTTATCATGGTAATAAGAGTCTTATGCAGGGCTCTGGCTCAGTATTTTTTCTATATGAAATGGACCCAGTAGATTTGGAGGGGCTCATGCACAAGCTCATGTACACTAGCTAAGTTGTTTAAAATTACCCAGAAAGGTTCACAAAAAGACACTGGACAGTTGGTGCAGGCTGCCACACTTTAGTTTTGATGCTTTTTAAGGGTGTCCAAAAAATTGAGTACTGACCTCTCAGAGTCACACACTTTCATTGGTCATGGCTTTGGCATCGCCATTATAATTCATCAATCATTTGTCGTAGACTGTATGTTTTTGTGGGAGGCATCACTGCTGGGAGTGATGTTTTGTGTCATGTTCTTTCTGATAACATGTGATGCCTAAGACGACTTATATTTATAGGTGCTGATGACAGTCATGGCACATTTCTGTTTGTTCCTGTTTGATTACTGTGAACAGGGTGTTCATGGGAAAGTGATGGGGAAAGTCACAAAGCAACATTAAAGGTAATACGAGTGTAAATGCAATGTTTTAAAACTGTGAGTTGCCCCTTCTGTTCATAATAAGGATACTATATTAAGTGATGGTGCAGTCAATTTTTTGAAAAGGGAAAATCAAGGGCCTCATTTTCATATGCAGTTGTGACTGACACCATAGACTTCTGCAGAAAATTGTCAGATAAATCCAACATTCAATTTGGCTTTAAGCAAGAATCACTAGTACAAATCAATTTTTATTTTCTCCTTTCATTCTTTCTCAAGTGGCAGATAAGAGTAATTGTAGAAAACTTGTAGCATTCACCAACTTTCTTTTACTTTGAATTTTCTCTTGGGTACAGAAAAAGTATTCTGCCTGTATTCAAACTGTGAAGAAACCACAGAAATTATAGTGCCTTAACCTAAAAAAGTTTGAATGGCATACTGAACTTCAACAAAATTATAAAAGAAAAATGACTTATTGCATATAAATGTTTTCTTAGCTTCATCAAAGTATGGTTTGACAATTAACTTTTTGTAAATTGAACTCACAAAATTCAAATGGCTTTTATGACTAAAATTTTTAAGCTTACGTCATGTGCCTACATCTAAACTGGAAGATCTGCCACACTGGTCTTCTGGGATGACTAAGGTGAAATCAGCTCCTCATCTAATTTCAATCAATCATTTGTTAAATAGGACACAGCTTAGAATAATATAATTAGCCCTGAAGAGAAACTAAATTCTGCCTCTAGTTTGTCTAAAGTTTCTTTGCCCCCTGTGGTGAAAAATCCCACCAGCATTTACTTTTACAAATCATAATCGTGATAAGATTGTCCCATAGTTATCTGTAATGAGTTGATGACACGCTGCTCACACAGAAATTAAGGAGCCATAAGCAGCACCATAAGTGCACGCAGCCCTCTGGTTCTAAAAAACCAGAAGAGTCAGTACAATCGGGTCTCTGGTGAGAGAATTCCTTGCTGAGAGAAAATGTGTGACAACGGTTGCGTGACTAACTGCTGGGAAAATGGAAATGGCAGAGACACCCAACAGAGAGAAGATAGTTTCAGACAGGAGACTTCAATTAAACTTAATGAACATGAAAAACTGGTTTTCAGTTTAGTTTGCTGCAGAAAATGATAAATGATGAGTTTCAAATAAGTCAAGCAAAACAATTACTAACAGGTGCAGTAGCGAAGAAAAACTATTTGTAAAATGTAATAGAATCTAAATTGTCACGACATTAAACTGTGAGGAAATGAGGCACCATCGTTTTTCAACTTCAAGAAATCTCTTAATAAAAACTTCCCCTTTCACCTGTCTCCTGCAGATACACGATAGTTTACTGGAGATGGAAAAATTTAACAAGACTTCAGTGGTGCGTAATGCAGAATGGTGTGCAAAATCTGACCATTTAACAATGTAGTCCAGGATTCAATGACACTGCCTAGATCCTTAAGCTCTAAACAGGAAGGTTTTGAGCTAAGCTGAGCCATAACATCAATTCTGAAACATCAGTGGTGTTTTATTTTGATAACGCTTGACAAGTGACATCAGTGAGCAGCCTCAAGCATTAACTTGTCAGAAGCGGTAAAATCGAGGATCAGTCTTTCAAATCAATGTGCCATCCACTTGTTGAAATCCACTCAGTTTCTTTTTTGATCTTCTGGAAGCTTAACTATCAGCATACTTTTAATGCACTGAGAAACATTCTCTTGTTCTAAATTAAAAATTTCCCCAAAATTTCAAAACCAGATTTGATGAGGTTGCTTGTGATCCTAAAAGCACTAATAATTTGCTCTGTAACACATAAAGCAAAGCACATGGTACAATGTCCTCTCAAGGCAATTATTTCTCCTCCTATACCTCTGAAATGTTTCGTTTCATTGTGTCAGCTTTGAGATGACTCAGTCACGTAATTACCTGAGCATAGAAGTACATTAATCTCTCCAGCGACAATCAATAAAAAAGATGATATGAAATGGATTTCTATATAGGACTAAATCACGTCTCTCCAGCAAACACATGAAACGCTTTGTGTAAGCCTTTAATCTGCCTCTAATAGGCTTCAGAAAAATTTGATCCATGCTTTCTTTAGCCAGTGCCGTAAAATCATTGGTTCCTATATGCAGTATTATGGTGTTACTTTATACTATTTAGCCTTTATTGAGAGAGGTTAAATAAAAAATCAAGCCTGACTGCTTTGAAGCTGCAGCATGGATTTGTAAATGTGGGTTGCTAAATGATTTGCAGAGACATGCAGTCACATTTGTTTGAATCATAAATATAAACATCCTTCCCTGCGGCTGTTTCATCAAAAAAAATTCGCAGTTAATTAGATAACTGTAAATTAAAGGAGCAGCAGGTAATATGAGGGGATATAAGATCCCCCTTATTGGCAAAATGACAAATATGCATCCCCCTATTCAACCTGACTTGCAACCCTCGCCATCCCTTGGAAGCAGACAGCATGGGGGGCAGAATAATTGCTTAGTTAACCCTCTATGGTGCGATGTTGCCTAGAAGCAACATACCCATTTTTGGCCTTCTATACTCACATAATACATCCGAGTTACAATGCAATACTCAAAAAAAGAGGCAGGACTCTAAGGAACCAATAGAAGTGTTTCAATTTGTCAAATGACTCTATGGAAGCCATGGAAGTTGTCAGTTCTTTCCACAAGAATGGTCAAAAAACATCTTTTCTTGGTCTTTTTTTAGTCTGGAAAAAATCTGATTTACCATACCATAATGGATGATTAAAACTTCTCTTCTGATAATTAAATGGGGTTTATTTAATAAGTAAGTAATTAAAAACTATTAAGTGCAAATGTTGCCTTGAGACAAAACTGTACCATTATGGAAAATTGCAAATGTTGCCTTGAAGCACCACAGTACCATCATGAATTCACCAAGACTCTATGACATTTGAGTATTGTGTATTAAGGTATAAATCCATGATTGCTGACCAAATATTGATTTATATCTTTTGTGTGTGCGCGTGTGTGTGTGTGTGTTTCTTTGTTTTTTTTTACATTCAGAATAACTGAAAATAAGGGTTTACCCTCAATGATGTATAAGCCAAAGGTGGCAGCAAATGATGGCAACAAATGTCAAGAAAGGTACAGCTGACTGACAGACACATAAAACTGAAAACAAGCATTCAATTGAAAGACTAGTGATTAAACACTGGAATGGGAGATAACTTTCATGTTTTGCAAAAGCGTATGATGGTTTGGTTTGTTTATGGAACTGTGATGAAATACTATGCTTAAATTCTTTGACGAATTCATTTCAATGGGATGTTTCACAATGGTACAATGCTGCCTGAGGGCAACATTGAGACTTGCAATCTTATGAAAAGAGTTCCTTTTCAGTGTTTTTACATTTGAAATGACATGCATTATAACCCGTTGAGGCTGTTGAGTATTTTCCGTCTTTTTTATTTTTTTTACCAAATTATGTTTGAATTCTAAACAATTTCTCTCTCTTTCCATTCCTTATCATTATGGTACAGTGTTGCTTCAAATCTACATAAAGAAAGAGAGTCCTCTTAGTGCTTTACATAAACCAACTGGTTTTGGCACAGTGTGCTTTCCTCTGGGTTGGGTTGTGCTCCACTTTGCAGTTTATAACAGTGTTGCTTCAAGGCAACACACCCCAAAAAGTACCTCCAAAAAAATATTTATTTGTTTTTTAAATTCTTTATATTGTGTTTATTAGGTCTATTTTATGACAAAAAAAATCACAAACATTTTTCCCCAACTGGCATCTTATTGCATACCAGAAGGTTGAAGATGTTATTCTAGTGTGTTTGACTCATTGGTCTTCTGCCTGACTGAGGTTTGTGCAAGTTAGTGTCTCTCTGAAATTGGTGCTGAAGTTGCAGACAGACATGTAATTGCACCTTTTCTCTTATGCCCACCCTTCTTTTTGTGTTTTCCACCAAATTAGTTTTGGTGTTTGAACAGATTCTGTTAAGGATTTTGAGTTTCACCAGTTTTCAGCTGAACCATGTAACCAAGAATACATCATCAACAGAGGGACAAAACGACCATTTGCATGATGACCCACAGAAACTGACAAGCCTACTTTTGTTCCCCTTTCAGGACAAGAAAAACCTGCTATTATTTGGTTCCAGCGTGGTTACTAACTCTATAGCAACTGAGCCAAATTATTGTACAAGATTAAGTGGGTGAGAGTGCTGCTGAGAGTTTACCAACAGACCAAGTCACTTCTGTAACAAACTATTTTGAGGCAGACATGACTTCAGATTTTGGTTTTGTTATAGCTTTAAGGGTTTGGTTTTAGCATACCCTGTTAAAAAATTAGTAGATCTCCTAGTGGTGCCATGCATACTTCCCTTAGAAATTTGTATTGCTTTACTTAAATTCCCACCCTGACCAGTGGTTTTCTAATTATAGCTTAACACCTAGCTTTTGCAGCTGAGTGCTTAATGCACTAATAAGACGATACAAGCATTTGAAGAGCTTAAGTGAGTGTCACGTGTTTTTTTTTTCAGATTTTCTACAGCCAGCAACCATAACAAATAGTATTTTAATGACATAAAAAAATTTCATGCTGTCCATTTATTTTAATTGTATCTTCTTTTTTACCATTTGTTGTTTCTGATTTTTCGCTCTCTTTCACAGAAGACATCAGGCACCATTCGGTCATAAAAATAAAGTGAATTTGAAGCCAGTGTGTGATTTGCTCTGTTGCTTTTTTTTTTTTACTTAACAATCAGCAAATATTTTATATGCCAACCACAGCCTGACTGCCTAAGATGACAATTTAATGTGTTTTTTTTTAATCTGTTTTAAATTACAACCAGTATCTAGCACTGGCAGTTAATATCAGAAGTGATCCACAGCCTCTCCTCTTGAGTTATGGAGAGAAAAACATGCTGCAATGCTGCAAGGGTTTCACTGAGAGCCAGAGGAACATGGGAGCACGAAGTTGTCTGAGGCTGGATTGACATTCAAGCATGCACCAATATGTCACAATAGAATTCAGCTACATTGATGATATACTGTGTCCTGAACGTGAAGCAGGACATCAATCTTCCCACAGAGTTCAAGCAGGACATTCATGTCCCGCGAGCCTTTTCCGCAAGATGAATGTGAGACTTTCATGACCCTTTATGAGCTTTGGTACCTTGTACGAGGTACTCATTTGCTGTAAGGTGAGGTGTCGGTCCTGGCAAGGTCACAGGTCGTCTTCCTAAGGCTGTTGGATCAATAACGTGGCATTCATGTTGGTGAAAGTGGTTGCAGTGCATTTGTACTCCACTAGCAGAGATCAAGCTGTCTTCCCTGAACATTACAGCTATCAAGGGTCCTGACATGTGCACCTCATGTTAATGGGTTTGCTGGCCATGGTAAAACAACTTCATGGACTTCATACAAACAGTGTCATGAAGGTCATAACAATTGCAAATTAGGTTTTATAAAACTTCCGGTCCTTGACTCTGGTTGGCTGAGCCACATTCTAAGCCATTGTAAAATACTCTACAAACACACAGCTGTGGCTGCATTGCAACAGTTCAACTACATAGCTACACAAGTTGTTTCAAAATGTCAGATTTTGTCTTTAACTTTAATTTACTAAGAGGACTAGGGTGTAAAGAGATGGACAGGATGGAGGGGAAGAGAAAAAGGAAAGGAGACACGCTGAAATGAATGAGAGCGACACTGAACAGCTGGAAAAGTCGAGAAATGAAGGTGGGACCATTAAGCAGACGTTGTGATCAGTTCGCTATTTTCAGACCAGGAGTAGCGAGAAAGATCTGGCTGTTGTTGTGAGGCACAACGCTTCGCATTAGCTGTCCTAAAAT
Source organism: Naso thynnoides (assembly GCA_029783665.1). Lineage (NCBI taxonomy): Eukaryota > Metazoa > Chordata > Actinopteri > Acanthuriformes > Acanthuridae > Naso > Naso thynnoides. Next base: position 4,863,180 of record JAQLOL010000003.1, on the reverse strand, counting down.
TGCTGACCTCTTGGGGTTTATTGCTTTAGTTTGTTAGTATTTGCATTGACTGAATTTCCCTAATTAAATTACATATCATTAGTTGTTTATTATTTTATTAAGCAGTAAATGAACAGAGCAAAAGATTTTGATTGACACATTGGTGCATTTGCAGCATAATGTATTGCTCTGTCTAAATACTGAAAAATGAGAATTGGAATTGACAAAAAAGAAGACTTACTGACCAGGATTTGTCTTCTCACTTAACGGATAATGTGTCCAATATAACAATTAACACACTACATGGATGCCAAAACCATCAAATGTACACCCTTTAATTCCAGATAATGGACACCTTGAAGGACATTACTACACTAATACCGGGGTAACTTGTCTTCATACAAAAAACCAAAACATTCAGCCTTAAATTTATATTTTCATGTCTTTTGCAATCAAAAGTTAAAGTTTTTCACAATATTTTCTGGCAACATCTGTGAGTTTGAAAAAAAATATTACCTTACTAAAGCTCTTATGCCATGGAAATGACGTTCATCACTCAAGTAAAAAAGATAAACCTCAGACACATCTTGAGATATTTCTAGTTCACTTAGCTCATGAAACCCTTTGGCTCAGCTGTGAGTCAGAAGGTCGACATCACACTAGCAAGATTCAAATTAAATTATGTTGTGTACAGTAGACAAATATAACTTGACAGTCTGTTTAAAAACTAGACTCAGTAGCTATCCAGCTTTGTATTTGTCCCCCAAATTAATAGCAAGATTTTCACAAACAAATGACAGGCTGTGTGTAATGTCAGCCACAGCCCGAAGTAGTACACTGAACAGCAAATGGGATGTGAGATGATCGCTCTTATGATACAGAGTATCAGTAAGTTCAGAGGGCCAGTGTACCTCTTGCAGCTTGAGTGTTATAGCAACAATCCTGTGTTGTTCAAAGGATAAGACACAAATAAGACATTCATGTTTTCCAATTAAACTATTTGTCTGCAGCCTTCTCTAAAGGACCACATCAGTCTATTTCTGACTTCTCACCATTAGTAGAGAATGACTCTCGCTATCCCTTTGTAGTAGTAGTAGTAGTTTTATTATCAAAGTGTCATGCACAGAAAGTGCCCAGCCCCATGGGCTTACAAGACACTTCAAACAAAACAAGCAAAAATACACAAAGAATGAAAGACGTATAAAACAGTTTATTTAACAGGGCTGTCATCCCAGTCATTCGATAATCAGTTTGAAAAGTCTTTTTTTTTAAATTTTCTATAAATGTTGATAAAATTTGACCATGTGTATAGTTTAGCAGGTTTCAGAACACATTTTTGAACCCCATTCACTGTTACACATATTTCACCCTTCTAAAGGAAATGTCTTCATTCATTTGGTCTAAAATGGCTAACTGAGAGAAAGAGAGGAGAGTCGTGAGCTGTGTAGACAAAAGTTATTACGCCTGAAAAATAGTTCCTTACAAACTGCCATCCTAGCTAGATTATTAGCGTGAAGAAGAACTTAGACAAAGGTTCTTTTGAATGTTGCCACATATTTTCAGGTACTTTCTGCAACGTTCATTTAATACGGACAAAATGTAAAAAAATAAATAAATAAAATAAAGAACAATATCTCATGGATAAGCTGTTCAGGGAAAAATGCTGGGGGTTTATCTAACCTATGTGGCTAATGCTGAAAAAGGACAATCACATGTAATAACACTGTTTCGGTCCTTTAGCTGTAGCCTCATTTTTCCCTTTCTTTTCAATTTCCTTTATTGAAATAAAGCTGCTTTCCAGTCATCCAAGTTGCCATTTTCCCCATTTTTTAAAAAAGAAGGTCATTTTTGTAATTAGCTGACTAAGTGGTTGCAAATTCTATGGTCACTCACTTTTAACACATCTATAAGAAGGGTGAACAGAAAGTTTCCCAAAAAAAAAAAGTGTCCTTTAACAGTGGGTAATTAAAAACAGCAAGTTTTAACTACAACCAATCATAAAATAAAAGAAAAAGTTCCTAAAATTGTTTTTCTACATATCGTTTAAGGACAAATTGTTGCATGCAAACATTTGATGCATTGAGCCTTTTTTGTCAACAGGGAAACAAGTATCTTGCTAAGTACCTCTGCATGGTGCTTTTCATGAGTCTAAACTGGTTGGGAAAGTCTACCTAAACCTTACCTGCACAAATTCATTTTCAACAAGACTAATTTTCAACAGCCAGTCACTCTGCAAGGCTATACTTACACACAAAGAATTGCTAAATACAAACATCAGCATACTAAATTTTTCACAGTGACAGCACTATACTAGCATGTTGACGTTAAGCAGGTATAATGGTTACTACGTTCATCATCTTAAATTTAGAAAGTACAGCTATGGCTGATGGGTATGTCATTTGTGGTGGTAAATCTGGCATAAAGCATTTAAACTACAAGCAGATGCATTTGGCAAAATACTAGTGTAGCAGGCAACCTGCTTCAGCATATTAATCCCAGAGCTGATTGTGCACAGAAGCGCTGTACTATACAGAGAATATCTTATAGAGGGATTCAGTGGCCCCAGAGGGTTTTTTTTCCTTATCTAAAATGTGCAAAGTGCATTCTGTTCTTTGAAAATAAACTGCAAGAAGAGGAGAGAACTCTCTTCACGCTAACAGACAAAATGTGCACCAAAACATCCCATCATTCTCTCTGTATGACCTCTGCAGGGATTATAACACCAATTGTGTGCTATGGCTTATACATGTGAAGCTGGATCCTGCCTCATCGGTTCTACTCAGCAGTTTCATGAACGTGATAATGAAATGTCAATGCTTCCTATCTGATTCATGGGGAGTTGTTATTGTGTATTGATGGTTCACAAGAAAATTATACAATTGAGTCCTTCTCTATCTTCTCCACATCTGAAGACATACAAAGCATTGACTGGCCTCATTGTTTCAAATTAGACTCTGACATTGCTTGATTAGGCTTCCTGCCTGTTGAGATAGGTTTGTGGCTGCAGATCCCTATGGGTGTATTTCTCCTTCTGTAAGCAGTCTTACCTGCTAATGAGGAGGATTGTGAACACGGTTCCTCCAGATGCAGAGAATGCCATGGCTGCCAAAGGAGTGGAGATGCCAGGTGGAGTTTATCTGGAATGAAAGCACACAAAGGGCAATGAGCTGCAATTTAGAGGGATGCGATGGCAGATTTAGAAAATCCGGACTTTGATCAGTTTGAGGTAAGAATGAGTGAAACTTATCAGTAAGGACGGAAGATAGCACTTGTGCTGATTCAGAGACTCCTACATCTTATTTTATCAGAAGCAGTTTTCAAACTGAATCAGCTGGCACACATTGCTTATGATCTGTGCCCCATTTCCTATTTTTAATCTTAACTGAGATGATATCTATCACCCAGGAAACAGTGGTTTCTCTGTGTCGTTTGACTATTTTTTCAAAGATTCTCTTACAGACTGAAATGTAGGACAATTTTTCTAGACCTATTTTTCAGAATCTCACTACATTCTCTAGCCAGCAAAATGACCCCTTGTTACTGACTCCAAGTCTGGCACAGTTGGGTGAAAAATAATAAAGCATATTGCAATTTCCTTCAAAGAGAGCCTTCTTGCTTCCTATATCTCCCTGCTCTCTCTTTCTCTCCCTCTCATGTATTTTTTAAGATGAAAGCAGACAGAAAACCTTCAGAGACCACAATGACTTAACCACAGAGACCCGACTAATGTGGATGGCACGCTGGGCTGTGGAAATATTTATTGTAAAGTTGAAAGTGAACTTCTGTGGCTATGGTGTTCTGTGGCTTCACAGCAGTGTGGGCTTGGAATACAGTAAGACCTGTTGGTGGTAATGTTACTGCGTTGGCTACAGCTTTGGTTACATAATGCACAGTGTGTGGTTCTGTAGCAGGTAAGACACTGCATTATCACCGCTCAGGTTAACAGTATAACTGACACGGGAGTTTACCACCTTGCCTGTAATGTCTTTATGTATGTGTGGTAGCCTTAAGTCGTCTAAGCCGCTTTGGACAGATTTCTTGACATACCTGACACGAAATCTGGGTGCTACAAGTCTGCTCCGGTTACAGTTTTGACAGCTCACCAAGCACACTTCAAGCGGAACACATTGCAGCAACAATTAGGATTTATCTACCTACTGAGCAAATTTTGATCATAACTGGAGAAGGCACAGCAAAGACAGTGCGTCCCACTTTTTGTTTGTGTCTCTGCTGCCAACTCTGTCAAAGTCAAAAGACTGCAAAACATGATGTGAGTGTTGCTGACAGAAATACAGGAACGTTTCACTAACTGACGATGAGCTCGTTTCACAGCCATGCATGACTCATGAGCATCTCAGTTAATGTAAACACTGCATGCAGGTTTCAGCATACAGTTTTACACTGATGTTTTCCCTCTTTATATATATTCACGAACAATCCTTAACAGCAAATCCTTCACTCACAGTGTTATTGGGTTTCTTGCCAATATTTGCTGTATTTGTTTTCTTTATTAAAGGTGCATACAGTGTAGATATGAGACAATAGAAAAAGTTGAGAGACTAAGATATAATCTTTACCCCGTAAAAAGGGGAGGAAACAAAATAGATTTTTATTCAAAATACAAATCATTTTAAATGTGGGTACTTCTCCAATAAAGTAGACACTAAAGTAAACACTGAAACCACTGAAGCAGTAATCAATGAACTAGCAGACTGTCCCTTCAGTTTTATCTGGAGCTATTAGTATGTTAAGCAGATCTTTAAATCACTGAAGCAAAACTGCATCACAAATTTAACTTGACTTTATTTTTCCTTTGAGAAATCTTAACGATAAAATCCTAGGTATTACTCATGTAAGGAGGCAGCTCAACAGTACATACTGTAATAAGGGCCATTACCATCATTTGAATGCCTTTTCAATTTACAGCTGCTGTTTCTGCAAATTGTACATTAGCAAGAAATAACGTCAATTGTCATATTTCCCTGAGTCCACCTCCTCACAGTCACAGAAAACTGAACTGATGACTGAGTGAGCTCCATTTGGGCCTTTAAGTGCAACATGTGAAAGCGATTTAAACTCAGTGAAGGATGTTAAAAAACAAATATAAAAATAATATATTTGGACCAAGGTACTGACAAAGTATAAAACTGGGCTGCAAATACTAAAAACAAAGTGCTATACTTCACTTTCAATTTTTAAAACTAGACTTAAATGTATCATTCAATGCAAATGCTTGACTGCATCACATTTTACCAAGACGGTAGTTTTGATGGAGAGATTCCAACTCTGGAACGATTTCAGTTTCAAAACACAAACAAACTGATCCAGATTCTGGGTGTGAAGTGATACAATTTGTGCAGTATGCATAATGCTATAACAGTGTTTTTTGGGTGCAAAGCATCCTGCAAGAAAACAGTTTCCATGGTTCAGTGCATATGGCAGCATCAGCCATTACATATCAATATAAATTGGTTTGTACTCCAAGAAAGTCAAATAAACAGAAGTCATGCAGTAGACTTGAAACCAGCTAACGCAGACCAGTGCTTCAAGGATAATGCATTTATGGTCCCTTTAATCAACTAACTTACAATGATGAATAATTCAGCAGTTCTTTTAAATAATTTCTGCTAATTTTCAACTTGAACACAGACGTGGACTCTGTATTTAACTGGGGACACACAGCAATGACCAAATTCATGTCAAACTTTCTCATGTAAAAAACCTTGTGACAGCTATTATAAAATTTAGCAGCCATAAGGTTATTACTGTCTTTTTCTGTGTATACTTTAGTTACTCTACACTGAAGTGGATCTGATAGATCAGAGTAAAGTAAATCTGGGTGGAATGAAAAAACATGCACATAGAGAGTCAACTGTTGACCGCCAAAGTTTTATTCCTAATCCTTGTTTTTTAGGGGCCAAGGCCATGATAATTAGTGCCTGGGGTTATGCAGGTATTTTCACTCTTGTTTGCCTGTTAAATCTGCCCCTACATCCTCCCAAGCTCAGTGACCATCCCAATGACAAACACTCCAAAGTGGGAGGACAGGCAACAGGTCTCCAAAGTGAAGCCCGTCCCTCAGCTGTGGCTCTAAATCTTGACAATTTGATTTTAAACAGACTTGAAAAGGGCAGCAACAAATATAAAAAGACTTGTCAGGCACAACTGAGTCACTTGTCTAACTCTCCGGCTTCCCTCTCCTTTGTTGTTCTTCAAGGTACCTACTTATTCAAGGCATCCGGGGTGACTCAATAGCATGTCAGCCTCTGTGGTCTCCAAGCTCTCTTTTTCTCCACCATTATCAAGACTGAATAATGGCAGGGCGAGGATTTTAGGGAGGTGTTAGCCTTGTTATGCATCAAAGCCTTCAAATATACAACAAAAAAATTATTTCCGGCATTTTTGATGGATGTCGCTGCCCATATGTAACCAGCAGGTACCAAAGCCAATATACAGCCATCACAAGAAACCCAATCATTATCTGGTATAATTCTGGTGTCTGGTTGACTGGTTAATCACTGCCCTGTTTGCAATAGCATTTAGCATGTAAAAACAACATACTTGTCCGTCACATATAGCTTATTTTACAAGCTAGCAATGTCATGTTAGCATGACAAATGTTACAATCTGCAAGTATTAGCCAACATGACTCTTTTCAAAGTTAAATGTGCTTCCTCCAATGCAGCGTGCTTAAAATGCTCAAAACAGTTTTTCACAGAATACTCTAACCATCGCTACATCCAAATATCCAAACCACTTTTAAAATGTTTGCCTTGTGTCTTTTGCTAGGCTATCAGCTTCCTAAACACTGCTGTTAACTCTAAGGCTAAAGGTCGAGCTGTAACCCACTCACAGTACAAAATAATCCGGACTGAACATCGGGGCAGACCGAGGTCTCAGACCAGACTGCCCAGCCGATTGTCAGGAGGGCCAAATCAAGGTCAAATGGGCCCAAGAATCCTGTAGTGAGAGCCAGGCTTAAGCAAGTACACCAATACCTGTATGTTATTATCTATCCTATAATTATTCTGATTGGGCGGGACTCACACCATAAGTGGGGGTTGACATTATGGTCAAAATTTATATTGGTTGATCAGTTCAAGTATTTATTATTTATAGGCTAGGTTGCTTGTCATTTATGAGAAAACTATGTTTGAAGTGACTTCAGAATTGATCTTCTTCATTATCTTCTTAGCAATTATTAAGGCAACCGGTCATGCAGTAAGAGGTTTTTAGCTGAAAGACTGAACGTGTTATGGACACAGTGTAATTTTTCTCTTGAATACATTTCCAATTAAAATTCAAGTATATAATATATTGTCAGAAAGTAATTACTAAACACTACAGGCAAAATTACAAAGTTATATTCAGTCATGATCAGGCATGACTGAGAATTTATGTAACAGCAATGCCTTTTATTTAAATTTCAGTCTGTAAACCTCTATGCAATTCTTAGAGAGAGCGTTGCAGTATGAAAGCCCAAGTCAGCAGCTCGTCTTGACAAATTTAATGCAAGTTATAACTAATAAACTCTCTCATTTAGAAAATCAAGCTAAACTAGCTTGAAAACGACTTTGTTTAAAGTGGTCTTTGATGGCAACATTCTGCTGGTAGGTAACTTTAATCTTGCTACTTAAAAAGTAATCCCAATTTATACTCGTCATTTATAGATACAAGCTTCAACAGTTTACCATCCGCTGTGTCAGTAGACCGTAATTAAGAAAGTGATTCCTTGGGATATATTCATGCACATTATTATCCGGTTTTATCTCCCAGCATCAGTGATTACGTTTATGACTCCCAACAAAATCAGACAACTACTAACAGTTTTAGCTCCTATGGTTTTAATTTTATTCAACAGTTTTTCACCAGACCTTATAATGTGTTGTCAGACAAGTGATTCTGCACTATTAACAGACCTTTCTAGTCCAGTGGAAAGTATGAAACAAAGGCATGATACAGTGGGAATAGATTCCTGTCACAAACTATTCATAATCTAAGAAGGATATAAGAAATGTTTGTAAAATGCAATCTGTATGAGTCCAACTTTCTAGCCTTTGAAAAGACACAATAAGAATGATTTCTTCCTTGTACTCATGCTTCAGTCCATTTCCTATGCTTCAGGTGTCTTTAGAGATTCCACAAGTTCATAGAGAAAAAATATCTCTCAAAGAATCACTACTGTGATGGTAACAGAACAGAGTAAGGGAGCATTCACTTTGTGGTTTAATAGTTTCATCACTCATCTCATGAATGGATCTTAGTGATGGTCTCAGGGTCTTTGAGGTTCTTGCCATGATCAAACCAACACTTCTTATATAAAAGTGACTTGACTTGGTGTAACTCCTAGCCTTCATCACATCAGAGATCCTCCCTGTCTGCTGTGTTTCCTTCCCTTTCAAACACACCGAGGCAATGTCTCATAGAAGCAGAAGCAACCCTGTGGATTTCATCTAGGCGGAAGTCTCTCTTCCCCTGTTTCATCCATGGGTTTAGAGGCTTCAATTCAGGCTCTGAGTGATTACAACTTCACATCATACCCGACAGGTCTATAAGGTGAGTGGCTCTGTATTAATAAAGGGATGAGTTAACTACGTTACTAATACTGTATGGAGGGGAAATCTGCAGACTTGCAAATACAGCAGGAGATGGAAAAGTCACAAAAATGGAAGTTATAATTATAGGCAGACAATTTGAGGTTTTATTTAAAGAAAACAGCGAATTAGTTTTTTGCAAAGACTGGAAAGGGAGAAATAACTGTCTTTGTTTAAAAGTTATAGAATTCACCTCCTAACCAGGAGAATATGTTGTTTATATGATGGGTAAAATTGGATGTCATTTGAAAGCCAATGGGAAGAAGAACAGAGAAAAAACAGAACAAGATGGATCCACCTTACTTTGAAACCAAAAATGAAAAGTAAATATGACACCCTGTGTTTTTGCAGTAACAACACTGAATCTCTACTGGTAACCTGACAACCTCTGATGATGTCTGGTGAACCTAATTACACATTTGTTGATGTCAAGACTCAATCATTTTGTTACCTTTGAACAGAGACAGCTTTCCTCTGTTTCTTGTCTTTGTACTAAGATAAGCAAACAGGCTGCTGGATGTGGCTTCATACTTACACATCATATCAATTAATGATGGGAAAAGCAGCTCTTTTTTGTGTACTGAAACATTAGAAACAGTTAATTAAAAGATGGCTTCAAAAGATTTGTTAACTCTATCATCCGATGCTATACCAGAGCTCCAGCTGCACAGTATTACTGACTAAATTCAAACAGTTAAACAATCAGTTCACCTTACTTGTGGACTGAGAGATCATTTGTAAAAGATGAGCAATAGGTCTTACCCCATATCTACACCACATATATTTTTGCAACACCTAAATAAAACCTTTGGTACTTCTTTCTTTAAAAGTTGCAAGACATGAGAGAGATGGAGGAATGTAACAATTTTTTTAAAAAATTCAAGGATTGTCATTTAATGAGTGTATCTTTTTACTTGTTCTCTTAACAGTTACCGTAAGTAGTGCTGTTTAAAATATGTCAAGATTCTGTTCATGCATTTTATACTTCTCACCTCAAATGTTTTGAAAAATATATTTTAATGTACCGTTTAGCTGTGATATGAGAAACTGTGGCTTGGCCACCATGTTGACAGTGAAATGAGCCAATATAAATCACTAGCCGAAATAGATCATGGACCTGTTTAATATAGTTTCCAATTGACCCTTTGTTAAGCTCCGCCTTGTAGCACAAACGAGGCAATCAGAGCATAGGATTCCGCCAGTTCAGACCAGGGCCTGACAACTACACAGCTGTGCTCTAATGAAACTCATGCCATTTTTCAAGATTTTCTTCATTTTCAGGCTGGATTTGTGGATTTTGAGCTTGTGGTTAAGCATTGTGTCTGGGGTGCTTTTAAAAATGATGTTTGTTATTCGTCAAGGTTTTCAGGAGATACATGTTCTCTACCTTTCCAAAATCAAACACTGAAAAATGTAACACTATGCTGTGGGCAAAACTTTTGGGCTTCCTCCTTCTCTGTTGAATTCCACACAGTTTAACAAGTACAGCTAATGTTACGTCTGCATCGGTAACCTTAAAAAAGGCACAGAGGCCATGTTATGTATTTATTAGTTGATAATACCTGGTTAATCAGAGTTACTCATTGCTATTCAGAGTGCTAGCAAGCCTTGCCAGCTAAGCTAAAGTTTATGGCTGGAGTCTGGAGCTCTCAACAGTTTGCAACGTTGGTGACCTGAACTCAAACCCGACCGGAAATCCCAAATTTACATGTAACATTAATATACAGAGAGACTCATCTTCCCCTTGTCCTACTCAGGTCCCAAATCGTTACAAGAGTGCTTGCTTATTTTATGAATGAAGAGAAACACGAGTTGAAGCTGCTGCACTGTGATCTGTAGGCTTTAGCATGATATATTCATAACTTCAACCTGTTTTCACTGCTGAGTTAGTTTGACATCCTGTATTTATCATTCAAAAGCATATTGCAGACCGTCTTTCTGCTTTTGTCTGAAATCGTTTTCGTTTTTTGTTTTTTAAATTTGACAATTTTTCTCTGAAGAGTGCAGTTAGTAATAGTGTGAGCTCCATGCTAGCTCCAAAAGCTTGTCTGGCATAGCAACAGCAACTAAGGGCATGGCTTAGCGAAGGGTCAGTTGGCAGAGCAGAATGTATAACAATGCTGTGACGAGTGAATTCACTTCCTATCTTTAATTAAATAGAAAAAGAGAGTTGTTATTTGCTATGCTGGTCTGTACGCTGAGCACTAACACGTTTTGGTTGACGTTACTCTGATTCGGACTTCTGTGATTCCCTCACTCTCAATTGTCTGCACTGCATCATGCATGATATAGAACTGTATGTGCATATTTCATGACGTGGTGGCACTTACGTTCTTGACCATACGACCCACACATTTTACATCGTGAGTGCGGGCAGACAGCCTCACTGCTTCTGTGTCCTCATTTTTCAGTGCACGTTCATTATGAGGTGGTGAGAAATTCAACATTTCATTCAGCAAATCTGTTTACTGCTGTGTTGTACTCAATGAAATAAAAGCATTTCATTGCATTCTTTTTAAGCAGTATGTTAGGTTATGTTATGATTCATTTCTGTAAGAAATGGACCCAGGGTGACAACAAATGTCTCTTTTGGGTCATAAGCTGTAACATGTATGGAAGCCCTTGATCTAGATGTCATATATCTAAATTCAGTCCAAGTCCAGTGTTGTTTAATCATTGCAGTTAAATGTTAGCAACCCAAACCTGCTTTGGATTTGCTGTTTTGAACACATTCCTCCATCAATCAGTTACTCTATCTCTGCATGTTTGCTTGCAACTGAGAGCTCAACTGGACTAACTAAGAAATGAATGGCTTTTTTAAGGCAGTCACTCAGTTTGTTTCTACACCTGTATCACGGCCACAGCACTACTGTAAATCCTCTGACCCAACCTTCTGCGCACGTGTTAACCAACATATCTAACTATTCCACCAAGAAATATTGACAAATGAAGATGCCCTGAACTCATTCACAGGCCACTGAAACGTGCTGTAAGTGCTTGAGAGCTTCTATTCCATCGAGACCATGCCTCTGAGCTTTGGCCACATTTCACACGTAATCACACGTAATCCTTGAAAAGAAAAGCCTGAGGGAACCATGCTGATCTGAAGACACATCTGGACACTGTGACATCTTGAGTATGGACAATACCATTAGGATTTATGCCGTGAAATCGTATTACAGATGACACATGACACTATGCTGCCTGAGGCTGACAGGGCTTGATCCCAAAAGACAAGAACCAGGAAGTGACACATCTGCTGCCATGATGCACCTGCAAACAAACCTGGTGGGTATAAATTTCGCTTTGAATTCAGCACCAAAATATATTAGGTACCAACAAGTGGGGTCATAAGGTCTGCAGGTGACATAAGAGAGGTGCTCTAAATGAATCACCAGCATCCATACAGTGACAGGAAGCAATTTAGCTCGCTATAACACAGGCCACATGCAAATACAGGATAGAAAAAGAGAAAAATACAGAGAAACACATGGAAACAAAGACGATGACATCACATGTCCAATCAGGCAAATCCACTGCAATACATCATATTTTTCAAGTGCTACAATTTTTAATTCCTCCATTTTGTCCATCTGAGAGGGGAAAAAACATACTACCAGCTCTGGAGTTTTGATGATAACAGAGAGCCTTTTCATTATCTCTACACAACTCTGTTTATGTAAATCTATTCCCCCTCCCTTCCTGCGTCTTCTTGTGACTGCTGGCCTGCACTGTGAGGGTTGAATCTGAAAGGCAGCTGGCAGTTTATATCCAATGAATGAACAAAAAATCTGCACCAATTAAGTGTGTTTTGCAATCTGTGCTTATCCTTATGATTAAGGGCATTATGATTGGGGTAAATATAGTTTGAGAAATAAGAGGAGGACTCCAGGAAACTCATCATAAGGCTTCATGGTGCATTAACGTGATTTTAATTAGTTTTTATCACAGTGGAATCATAGCATTGCTGGGAGCATTTGTCTGTTGACTTGACAGATTAACTGTTTTTATCAGATGTAGAGCTGCTGGGTAGAGATAGGCCAAAGTAGACATCACCACTGATAAGAACCATCTCTAACACAAGGTTTGACTGCTTTGTAAATGTGGAGAAGCTGTAGCCCTGGCAAATATTTCCCAGTAACACCCACTTCCAATGAAGACACATAGCTTCAGCAAGTTACACATCATCCTGATGCTCTCTTTTAAATTAATACCTGACCTTCACCTTCCAGTCACTTTGATGACTGTAATCCTTAAAATCACCCATGTGCCCAATTAAAGGCTGCTTTATGAGCTTGACCAGAATTGGAAGTCTTGAATTTTCCCTCTATTATAAACTGAGCACAGTCTCCGAAAATTGGCCCTAGGGAAGACAATCAATGATTGTGTGCCTTGCGTGGTTAAGCAAAAACTTGTTAACCTCCTAACCCTCATTCACATCAGCAAAGAGCATCAGCTACGCACTGGTGCACCAGCATCTTGCACAGGCGAAATTAATTGAAAGAAGCCCAATTTTTTAATGGAGACGCACTCACGCACTGAGGCGCCCGCGCGTAGACACACAGGCAATCCTTTTGGCTGTTAAGTAACACCGAGATAAGCCTTCAATTGTTCACTACGCATGAGCATTCTTACAGATTTTGAATATATTCAGACTTGCAGAAGATCGCTCCTTACTTCAAAGTTTAAAACGCCAGCGGACTTTTTTATTGCACCATGCATCAGACGGCGAGCTTTGAGCAAAGGCGCACTGGTGAGAAACACCGCTCAAAAAGAGAAGAAAAGCCTCTAAAATTTGAGGCGCAGCAGACGTGAAGACAAAGAAGACGTGTCACCGTCATTTTTAAACAAAATCAGCCAGAGGAATGAAGTTGAAACACGAACTGTACCTGAAACTGCCGATCGCTGCGAGCATGCCATACATGTCAGCGCACCCTGGAAATAAGGGTCCGTAACGACAGAAAGAGTTTTCCTTCAGATCGCTGTGGTTGCAGCTGTGACTTCCATCCAGTTAAATACACCACCTGCTGATCCGCGCATACATATGCCCGCACAAACGACTGGTTGTGCTCTGTCAGCGGATTCCCATTAACCACTATGGGCTGGACGCTCCGCTGCGCAATGACGCATGCCATACACTCGAAGCTGATTTGGAGTCTCCAAAGCTGCCCAAGATAAATGCCCAAAATATCTGCCATGGCGATGTCTGCTGTGCGTTACTCTACAGTATGAGGTGGGGAAATTATATTTTATGCTACAAATAACACCATGGCACAGTTGTTGTCTTTTATAATCGATTCTCGTGAGGTAAACATTTGCCTTGAGAGGCATTTAATGAATATTTGTTTCAAACCGTCAACAGCGTTTCACATACTTTAAATCAATGAGATCATATTTATAATGGATATCAAGTCGCACAACACATGCAATATGTTGTCATCACTGAGTCTATATTTCGGTTCTGTGGAGAAATCAAGTGGCAATAATCCTGTCAGCGCGCGCGTTTAACGCAATACTTTACAATCAGCCCTACAGAGAGAAAGGCTGCCCTAAAGAACCAGGAAAGGAGACTCTCAGGCTTTAAGTCAAAGACCTTGTGCCAGGAATATGCCTCTGATAGAAGGAGCAAGGCCTTACCTCTTTGCCTCAGCGTGGGTGCACTGGGAACGCTTCCATCCAAAACGCCCCAAGGAGAGTGAGGGGTGGTCAGTCAGGCAGCAGCTGATCCGATCTTAGCTCATGTGTTCCATAACTGTTGGAGCTCAGTCGCTGCATATTAGGGCAGGAAAGTGCCTAGCGACTACCATTCAAGCGGGAGAGGGTTAAAGCCCTTCTGCTGGCAAACCGCCACTCATCTGAAGCATGCTCAGGGCGTGACAGCGATTGCCTTTCTCACACGGTTGTAGGGTCTACATCTAGGGAGGCTGCTGTGACCCTCACCTCTGACCTCACTGTGACGGAAAGGGGAGATAAAGAAGGATTTCTCCGAGGATAATTAAAACATTAGCAAATGGAGCTTTATACTGAGGCAGAGATTCTCTGGAGACATTTGACTGGTTGAAGGTACAGCAAGGAAGTTTTATTTTGTTATGTAACAGACAGGGTAGTTATTATTGATGTCTCTATATGACCTACATAAGCAAAGGAGAAAACAAACAGAAAACTCTTGGCTAATAATTATGAAGACATAACCTTACTAAGAAACTTTGATAAATTTAGCTTTAGCTCAACAAAATTACTGCTAGCCAGCAACCAAATGTAACCTAATATGTAAACTGAGGACTGCCAGGTTTCACTGTCATATTATTAGGCCTATCTTGAAAAAATAGTATTAAAAATAAGTTGCATCTTTCTTTTACTTGCTTGCAAAACAAATGTATGTGCTATTCAGAATCTTCAGCAACAGGGGGCAGTAGCACTCATAACACTTTTGCCCACAAGGGTCGCCAGAATCAGCAAAAAAAAAAAAAGAAGATTATTCCTTGTCGCTGCTTTAAGTTCAATGACTGAAAATTAGAAAAAGGTAAAACACAAATCCTTGTTTTCAGAAAAAAAGAGAATTCCAAAATCTTTTTTTTTTAATGGGTTTGAAGAAGAACTGATTTTTGAAGTCTCATTTATGCAAGACTTTGTTTTTTTTTTACTTATTTACACTTACAATTACCAGAGTGCATGAAAAATCTACAGGTCAAAGTGATCTAACCAGTTAGCTTTAATGAGACATCTTTTGATTTTGGCTCAGCACTCATGTAAGATGCTTTTCTGTCTGTCATCCAGTCTCAAATTTAAATTCAATAAGAAAACAATAAAAGAATGTATCTGTGGGAACAGCCAAGAAAGATAGAAATTTCAATAAAAGATATAAATGTGAGGATTGATTTTTGACCATGATTTCTTTTTTTTATTATATTAACATTGTATGAGAAATTATTACTTAATATTGCATCTCTTAAGAAAGTGGCTCCTAATCTTTGTGCTGGGTCCCCAAAAGGTCACAAGACAAGTCCTCAGTGGCCAAAAATTGAGTAACATTAAAGAAAACAGAAACACTATATTCCACAACAAAATTAAAATGTCTTTAGTTTCAGATGTTACTCCACTTTTTTTTTCTTCTCTGAATAACTTAACAATTTTACCTCCTTGGGTGTCTACAAATTATTAGAAAACTTTCATGAGGAAAAATACTTGGGCAAAGGTTCACCACAAGCAGATTGTGATTGCTTTGTTTTAAGAAGTCACAAGCCAAAAACGTTCAGGATAATTTCCACTTAGTGTAGGGAGTATAGCCTCATTTCAGCTAAATCAAGTCTTGCTGGAGGACTGTTACTTTTTCAAATGAGGCTATTGAGAATGTGCAGTTCTAGAATGCAGGGGGTTCCGAAAAATAAACATAGTTGCTCTGCGGAGAAAAGTTGAAGCAGAGTCCAAACTGAGCAGAACTGAACAACCCAGTCATGGCTGCTTACAAATACTTGACTCACATTTAGAAAATGGATGACGCCTCCACAGTGGCACAAAAACTGAAATGTTTGCTGCATTCAACTTAAAAATGCTGACGAGAAAATATTCAGGTATTCACCTAACACACTGTGTGTGATAAATTATCAAATTTTTATGAATGATCGTCATGTAACATCATGTATCATCATGTAACTATTGAGATCTTGTTGCTGCCTTAAAGTCAGTCTATCCATTCATCTATCCCATCAGTCAACAAACAAACAAATTCACATCCAATAGACAAGACATATTACTTATTTTTTGCAGTCTGTGCAATACTTTTCCACTCAGTGCAGATTGCCTGCCATGTCTTGCTGTCCTTGGGGTACATTACAAGCTTAACATCTTCTGAATATCTTTGGAATTCCACCAGGGACCCTCCCCCTGTAATTTTTATTCATGTGAGAGAATGGGACAGGTGAGAATAAGAGGCTGCTAACTTGAAGGCCATCCAGTTCTTAACCTTTTCCTCCGATGACAGGGCCCATTTAGATAAATCTCCTCCTCACATCTTTCCTTGTCACATTTGAATCTTGTTAGGGTATTCACCATTTCCACCTGAGCCCTCATTCATCTGCTGCCGCTGCTCTCACCGAACCATTACACCCAGGGTTACATTTCCATGTGCATGTTTAATGTATGATTTATATGGGCTGCGTTGTATGAGTTCCACCACTTAAGCCTTTGTCACCAGAAGAGACCAAAATAAAAGTGAACCCTGGGACCAAAAC
>JAQLOL010000003.1:4832172-4845727 GCA_029783665.1 Naso thynnoides | reverse complement strand
ACCTTGATGCATTTGTGCAGTGATCTCTTCAGTTCTCATGGGGGCAAGTGTGATGTGTGATTCTTATTCACATTTGATGAGTCACAAGCTACTGTATATGTATATACGTGATAACTGATTATATATGTGTGTAGTGTGGCACTAAAGTATGTCGCTTATAGTGAAAGTCTTTCAGTTTATCACTCAAGCCTTGCAGAGCACCATTACCACAGTGCCAGCAGAGCTGCTGGGATGCTAGCACTGCCATGCATTATGCAACATTCCAACAACTGCAATCTTTACATTTTAACACTTCATCTATTTAAGAAGTGAGTTTTCAATCAGTTGTAAGGTGACCTTACCTTCCCATCACGGGTGATGGATTTTGGTGCAAAGCCCCAGAAATCGCTCATCCACAATTTATTGCACAGGCACAGAATTGTAGGCTTTGCAGTCATCAACCATAGAATCTACTGTCCTTGACCTGCAAAGGTAAAGATCTATAGCTATTTGGCAACAATTTCTTTACCATTAAAACATCATTCTTTTTAAAGCAACAATAATTTGTTGGCAAGAAATGTGTCTTGATCTTTTTAAAACATTCTGAACTATTTACAGCAAACTGTTTCATCCTATCTATCTATCTATGGCTTTAGAAAAAAAACAACATAGAAATAAACTGAGTAAAATATATGCATTATATACTGTAAAATATCTAAAAACAGCTTGATGAAACAAATTTGGAAGTTGTTTCCTTCATTCAAGATGTTTCATTCTAGACATTTCCACCTCAAGTAGCACAGATTTAGCCAGCACAGCCTTGTTAAGCTACGAGAATAAAAGATGTTCTTTGCTGCATCAGCGAGTTGTAGTGTTGCTCTCACTGACAGGAGCTAAAACACTAAATTTGGTTGAAGTTGTATTTAAAAAACAGCAATTGCTATTGTAAGGATATATATTACAAATTGTTATATATGTTAGACACAATAAACTCTTCTGAATATGTATTTATATATCTTTAATATATTTATTTATATATCTTTCTGAACACTTTGGTATTTACTGACTCACAGACTCTGGACCAAATATTTGAATCATATTCAGAAAAAAATTGTTTGCCTCCAATGGAAATGTGTTTTTTGATGTGGCTCCTATCTATCTATCTATCTATCTATCTATCTATCTATCTATCTATCTATCTATCTATCTATCGATATAGATACAGATATACAGATATATAAATACATAGGTCTATGCATTAGGTCAATGCATTTATTTAAAGGCAGTTTTACTATAAAAATGGGAGTATGTGCAAATGTCAGGGTAGTTCACTTAATTGTAAGCTTAATAAAAAATTGTTTATCATGTCAGTGCAAATTGGTATAGGCAAATTTTTGAAAGCTTCTTCTAGACAGAGAGAGGCAGCTTCATGACACAAGTCCAAAGGAGTTGTGGAGGAGTATAAGGCAACCTGTGTAAAAAGAGAGTTGCTCTCTGGCTGTTGTCAAGCTGTAAAATGAGTGTGGACTGTTTACGTAGACCCTGCAAAGTTTTGCTTGGTTTTAAACGAAAAGAAAATTGTATCAGATTCAGTATTCAAAGTAAAGATTGACTCAATGAGGGACTTGAAGGTAAGTGCAAAAATAGGTGACTGGTAGTTTTTAACAAGTGCTAAGTGACTCAGTTTTTTTGAAAAACTTAATGTTGGCCTACATCAATTAAACTCAGCACAGCAGAGGTCACTGTGGACTAATATGTAGATTACAAATCGCTATTTTCGCACAAAATGCATTTTTCCTTCCAGGTTATGCTCCATTCCTCAACTTATAGAAGAATTATTTTCCCCATATTGGATAAAAATGTATGACCACCAGCCACATGATCAGTTGTCCCTCTTGGACAAAATGAACATTGGATGTTCGGACATATTTGCAGCAGGTTGTCAGGAATGGATCAGCATGAAAAAAGATTCCTTGCTAGAGATGACAGAAGTTGTGGTGTGGATGGAAAAATGGGGACAAATGTAGCCATCCTGTTCATGTAAGTTGAACGAACATGTTTATTTCATAATTTGTATTACTTAATCGTCATTTTGTGTCCTTGCAATTACTATTCCATTCAAAATAAGCAAGTAAATAAAGACTATTGAAGCATGTTTAAACATTTTCGATTTATGTCTGTGACAAATGCAATAAGGAAGCATAATGCATAAAAGAGAAGAGCCTTTCTTTTTGTTCTAATAGCATATTGGTTTACAACATGCTAAATTATAAAAACATTCTTCAAAGACAAGAGTAATACATAATGATACCTTTTGTTGGGGATTTAAGGTTTATTTATGGTTGTTATGTAATGAGTGACAAATGTGAGTTAGTAATTATAAATTAGAAAAAAACATTTCATGTTGGAAAGTCATTAAAGAGACAATAAATAGCCACAAAGAGATGAAAAACAACCAAAAAAGAAATGCAAAATCAACACAGAATGGCAAAACAAACACAAAGAGAAGCAAAACAAACACAGAAACTCAAAACGACCACAAAGAGTGGCAAAACAAGCACAAACAGATGCAATATAAATACAGCGTCAAGTACAAAGAGAGGAAAACAAACACCAAAAGATGCAAAATGACTAACCAAAAGTTGCTTAACAACCACAAAGAAACAGAATATGACAACAAAGGTATCCAAAACCCTTTTACATAGTAAGGGGTGCATTGTTTTAGGGTTTGTCTACAGTTTCAGGCTTCTTCAGAGTTTAAAATAGCAGCAGTTTACTAATATCATTTTAGATACAGTTTGTTCCTGTCAAAACCAGGGCTTTGAACCCACACCCTCCCCCCTCCTCATTTAAAAGTTTATAAACCTGTTTACATAGGCTTTAATCACCACAACAACAGAAAATGCACACCAATGCACACCAAGCCTAAACAGAGGTGCTGCAGTATTGATTATCTTTACTAGAGCAAGATCGTTTAGCTGTTATTCACACCCGCTTGAGTTATTGACAGGTTGGAGCCCCAAACAGGCAGCAAGAAAAAACACTATCATTAAACTTTAATTATGTCTGATTTATTATAATGCAACTTATTCTCCTGTAGGCTACCTGGAAACTAAAAAATATGTACAAGAAGACATGCAGTCAAAATTTTCTCTCTTTTTATCAATGCAATAAGAGATGAAGTATCTCATAGTACAGATTAATAGTATTAGGCTAAATTTAAAGACATGGCCTCTCTAAAATGTCTTACACATTTTAGTATCTGAGGTTTTTCATCTATATTATGACTTGGAAACTTCATGATATCAAAGCTGCATTAGTGCTGGTTTTATAGGAGCCACTGTGCACCCTCATTAGACAGATGCTGCTGCCAGAGGGGACTGTGCTATCTGGGGTAAACTGTTAGTGGCGTCCTTGCTTTCCTCTCACAAAACAGATGTCAGAGGGAGCTAGACTGCCTTGTCATTCCACCTGAGGTTGCCGTGTTTTCATTTTTCTGGTGTATTCACCATTAATTGTTTCTGTGTCGCGTCTCACCTGACATTGGCCCTGTGATGACTGGAATAATCCTACAAAGAAGGCAGAGTGATGTGTCACAACACAGCCACACTAGGTTGATGAATAAATGAAACATGCACGTTGCAACGGTATGTCATTAGCTGAGGAAGTAATTATGAAGCTGAAAAATCGTGTCAGATTCTGCCTAAATAATGTCATTAATTTTTCAAAGCTAGAAGGGATCTTGGGTCATTAAAAGTACGTGCATCAAGTGTTTTTAGTTGGTTGTTTTTTAGGGAAAGTTATGTTAAACAGGGAAATGAGAATAAGATCATTTTTGTAAAAGTTACTCAAAGACACCAGCACATCCATTTTCTGCCTGCGTTGGTGGAGCAGGTAGAAGCATACAGAGTATAATTGGTTCCCATAGCACATTTTCCGGTTTTCTCCCTTCCTGTGACATCTTTTATACCTCATTCCTCTCTGTAAATATTTTTCCCATTTGATCCCCCATTCATTCATTCAGCCATGCTCTCTCTCTTTGTTTTCCTCTCTGTCATTCTCTGCTTTTGTATTCCTCGCATATGTATGCCTACACATCCTCAGGAAAAGCCTGGCATTGCTTATTGGGCAGAAAGAGAATCCAGGCATTTTCAGAACAGCAAGTATCACATATAAGGATTTGCTACTAATAGTACAACATCGTGAGAAAAGAAACTTTCTTTCATTTTTGGAAGTAACATTCTTTTTTATCTAAATTCCTGTCAAAATAGCCTTGAGGTTACATCACTTGTCAGGCTGTCAGCATGTTAATATGATGGACTGGATTTCATCCCCAAACCAAAATTGTCAGAAATACAAAATCTATCAAGACAGAAAAACACAGTGCTGCAGCTTGACAAACCAAACACTATTTTAACTTGCAGACACTGAAGTAAACACATCACTATAAAAAGATCAAGACAAATATTACAAGTGCAATGATGTGATTTTGTACTAA
This sequence comes from Naso thynnoides, assembly GCA_029783665.1. NCBI lineage: Eukaryota > Metazoa > Chordata > Actinopteri > Acanthuriformes > Acanthuridae > Naso > Naso thynnoides. The sequence goes on along the minus strand of JAQLOL010000003.1, from coordinate 4,841,250 downwards.
AATGTTTTTGTGAGTCTAGTAAGTCCACTGGAACCATCAGACCATCAGAGATTTGGCATGCTTCCCGCCTGCTTCACAATGGACACTGTGAATTAAAAGTTAAAACTTACATTAAACAAATATCATGCAATGCAAAATCCATCGGCTTTAATCTGATTGGCAAAGCCTTGAGTGGGGGATCTTGTGTAATTGACTATCTTTGCTTCAACTCGGATTAAATTCGCCAGTATTTTCAGATTGTGAAACATCTGACTGATGGGGTAAATTCTGCAGAGTCCTTAAAGAAAGAGTTCCCTTTTTGACCAAGTGTTAAATGACATGATCCGTGCCATACCACGTCCATGCATTAAGTACGGAGGTAACGTCAGGAGGCGATTAGTGCATCTTAGCAAAAAGACTGGAGGCAGGAGGAACTTGCTGTAATAATTTTTTAACAAACAACAGCTGGACACAGGAACTTCCTTGAGTCTTCTTGTTACTGTGAGGTTGCCAGACAACCGAAGGAGAGGCTGTACACAAGATCTGGGCATCTCTATAAAGTTTTGTTTGTCAAGAGTAGCTACAGTACACAAAAAATTACACCTTTATTGATATAATACATTTCAACATAATCTTTTTGCCTCTTTTTTCCTTAATTGTCATTTTTAGCTATTATTCCTAATTATGTTTGGTCTCTGTTTTGTTTTTGTTTTGTTTGTTTTTTTGTAACTATACATGTTCTGTATCCTTTATTTAGTTTGTTGTCTTCATTTTTGTGTCTGTTATACCTTGTGTTTTCTAAGTTTACATTGCATCTGTAACATTTGAATTTAACTTGCTCAGACAACGTAATTTTTGCCTTTTAGATTTGTCTCTATCAGAACAATTTTAAAAAGATGCAATTTGATGATGTTTTGAAGTAGCATGCAATCATGCAGATTTGTTTATATTATTCTAAAACATTCATCATTGCTGATGAAAATCTATCTGATGGACTCAGAAACATTCACAGATGAGGTGATGTAAAAAAGTTTTACTTATGTTATGCTTAGTAGAGTTTTGCAGACTTCCCGCCTCACTTTTTGAATGGAGTTACTCTGGAGGTTAGGTTAAAAAAAATTAAACATATTGTTATTTTGAATGAAAAGATTGATTTTTCTGCTTTTGAACATTGTTAGGAAATTATGTAAGTAACAAAGATGTAAACTAATGCCAGTTTTGGATATTTTATTGGGACATGCTACATATTGTAAGTTTTATTGTTAGAAATGCCTATAAACACTCTCCCTGTCAAATAACTAATGTGTTAAAAATACCTTAAATCTTTAATGACCATATTGCTACATATTACATTGCAAAAACAGTGCAACATGTAACTGTATATGATGAACAGCACACTGGATTGTACTAAATACTTCAGTGTTTAAGTCACAGGTATGGAAGGACCGTGAGCCAGCTAAAGCGACCATTCTGTAGGAAACTTGAATATCTTGGGCTGTATTCTATCAAAGCGATATCTCCACCAGCTTTTGCATTCAACAGTACGATGAAAATCAATGTATAGACAGTGTATCAAGCTATAATGGTTGAGAGATTTGACAAATTACATTGCAGTCCATTTGATACGAGGTCCATTCATTATCTGAGAATATTTCCACTACTACATTGAACATGTTGACTTGCACATTAACATTCTTTATAACACAGTAAATGCAATATATTCTATACGATAATTGTCTCATATTTTGCTTCTCAGGAATATCTAATAATTTAGTTAAATGATTGCAAGTGCACTTCCACTTTGCTTACTTTGTATAATAAATAGACTAATTATACACTATAATAAACTGAGACAAATTTATTGTTGGTCCTTGTAGAGTATGTTTTGTTTCCATGTTAACATCCTAAACACGAAGGCGTCTGTTGATGTCCACAGGGGTATTGATGAATATTTAAAAAAAAAAAAAACATATCTGACCTTAAAGAGACTGGAGGTTGAATAAAATGCTCCAAACATTGTCTGCAAAGAACAAATGACTCTTCAGAGCGAGCCAGCGCCACTTTCATTCTGCTCTCCCTGGACTTGTTTTGGCAGCATTTGCATTTGAGCAAATTCTGGCACCAAGGCAACATTTGGGGGACAGAACAAAACTGTTTGGCTCCTCTTTGTCAGTAAATTTTCTTCCTTCCCATCTGTTTCTTTTGTTTAGTTTTATTTCTAATTCTTACACACTCCCCTTCCCTCTGTCTACTTTTAGGTTAGCCAAAAGGTAAACTAAAGAGTTTGAGAGGTACAACTCTGAAAAAACAAAGATATGCAGGACCTGACTGAAGCCTTACTTAGAGGTTTCAAATCAACTCTATACTCCTGACAACTCAACTGAAAATGTGCATAAGAAAAACAATAGGCTGCCAACAAGTGAAATACAAAATCCTGAGTCATACAGTCTGACTGTAACCATAAAGAAGATAAATACTGCAATCTCAAGAAAATAAATATTTTAGCTCACAAAACAAAAGATTGAGGATCAGCCTGATTGGGGCCCAAGTGTAAATAACTCTATTTGTAGGGACTGAATGTTACAGATGATTTGAATCCACAGGTTGTGTAAATATTTATATTTTACTGCTGGAAAAGTTTGGTGCATTAATAATCTCATGGGAATGCAATAACTTTCTGTTGGGTATCTGGCACATATTTGCTGCTGCGCTTCAGTTTTCTGTGAGATTGCAGTTGCTGACATAAACAGTGAGAGGGTACCAAGAGAAATGTTTAAACAGCAGTCAGCCAAGGGGTCACACACACACACACACACACTGATAATGTACTACAGACTGCAAGACATTGCTCGACACATTGCTCAGACAGCAACTCAGAAGGGTCAGGTCAGAATGACAAGAAGCTGCTGCGGAATTTGTTACTTCTGCTTCCACTATCGCTACTTTTAATAATACCTATGACGATAAGAATGAGAATTATTGTAATTTTAATGATAATTTTTTTGCTTAGCATATATTCCAAAATTTTATATTAAGGTGTTTCTGAAAATCTCCAAACAACCAGCAGCAGATCTAATGACGGTGCTCTCAAGATAATGAAATGTCATTTTTCTTTTCGTTTTTTCAAGGCCGGCAAGTAGTATTAGAGTTTTGTCCTTGATGAACTTTAAAAGTCCTGTATTTAACATTTTAACACCAATGGTACAATTCCTCAAAACTCACAAAACTCTGCTTACATGGGGCTTGAAAAGTTTGATCAAAGATTCTTCAATAAACATGACCTAATCTTAAACTGATGGCTCAGACGATAAATTGCAGTGTGTGCAAATATAAAAATCAAGTCCCATGAGGTCTAGGGGTTAGGTTTCCTTGTTCACATCCAGGCTGTCCAGGTTCAGGTACTAGTATGGGTTCTTTTTAGTGCTGGGTTCTTTTTTTTTTTTAGTTCTGGTTCTTTCTGTCCAAATATTTTTGACTACCTTGAACCTCTACAGCTCAGTTTGAATTATCCAACAACCCTCTATAAAATATACCGTATATAATTTGACCATTTTATAGGAAATCCACTGAGTTTGTTTGTGTTTGTTTGTGTGTGTGTGTGTGTGTGTGTGTGTGTGTGTGCGTGTGTGTGTGTGTGTGAGTGTGTGTGTGTGTGTGTTTCATGCCACAGACAGAACAGTATAATGCAATTTAATCTAAATCTAATTCTATTACAGTTACCCTAAAAAATTCACAGATTAGAGGCAGTTTTGAGGCACCAAACAGGAATCAGTAAGGTGCAGACCTGTTGTTTTCGATACTAAATTATGAAAAAAATATCATGTTTGTCCTACAACTGAATGTTTTATTCATAACACAGCCATCCAGAGACCAGCTGTGTGAGACCTGTGCAGAATACACTATTATTTTTGGTCTTTTTACTTCCCCTCACCTTACTGGGGGGTGAGAATTTAGATTGACCTGAATTAGGAACTAGTCATGTCTTGCAGCCATCACTCACATCGCCTGTCATTTTTGTGCACTATGGGTCTGTATGTTATAGCTGAAATTTGTTGTTTCTTTCTACTAAAGGTAACTTAAGTTGATTAAAACAAGTTCTTACCATATAGTTGATTTTGCTGTAGGCTATAAATATTTCATCCCAAATTCTCAAAAGTTACTTTTAGGTAAGCTAGGGACGTTGCTTGGACAGGTGCATCAGTCATTCCACCGCTTTAAAAAAGTTTAATATGTTAAAGTATGAAAAGGTTTCATGTATACTGACATAATTTGCACCTGTAAAATAGTTTTACAGCTTTAGAAATCAAAATATTTGCTGAGATTTTTTTTTTTTTACCAACAACACAAGGTGTGAGAGTCCGATTCACAAATTTTATACCTTTTTATACCGTATGCGACTCTGAAGTTACAAGCACTGATCACTTTAATTTTCTGCTGTCAGTCACCACGTTGCCCACTGACCAGCCAATTAGAGACACGCCACATAAAACTATGCATTGAATGTACAAAAAAAAAGAAAACAATTGGTGAAAACCTTTCATCTTTTGAGTTCAAGAATCAGGATCATTAGTTTGTCAGTTGATATGGTGAGATACATTGAATTAATTAACAGGTAGTTTTTCACATCAGTGTTACTGTTTGGGCTTTATCTTTACATCTTGCAAACTATAAACGGATGTTTCTCTGATTTCAGAATGATGACTAAATATTTAGCTAACTTTTCTTTTATTGAACATTACATTTATAAGTGAGCTCATAGGGAAAATTAGCAGGCAAGTGAACACTACATTATCATTAATGTAAATGGGAATGGTTGTCTGCACTGTTTGCGTAATGTAATTTTCCAGGATACCTCCTTACCTTAAAAGCATGTTGAAAAAGGCTCTAAGCTCTGAGTGCTTAATGAGAATGCCAAAGGTAGTAGAGGATTGGGGCTTAAATGTAGTTTGGCATTGACTGACAGACGATAATGGATGATGGTTGCAGCTAATGCACAATTATTTACGTGCTTTTCCACAGGCTGCTTTGTCTGCGTTAGGGGACTTTCTGCTCCACGTGTTTTTTGGGGGCTGTAAATAGGACACAGTTTTGCATAGTGTCACCATGAGGGAGAATCCATTACACAATTTCTGTCAGCATGCTGTCAACACAAATGCATCATGAGACAAAGAGAAAGCCAAAAACAAACATATATCTATTTATTTCCAATTTGAGGGACACCCATTCATAAGCAAATTTATTCATGTATGTAATGTTAACGTGCCAAATTTAGTACATATTGTCCAGTTTTGAATCTCAAACATCCTGTATGTAAATTCATATTTTTGAATAAGAAATGGACATTCACATATGTGAATAAAAACTTATTGAAGTCTGACTGACACACTGCAGATAAATAGATAATAACCTCAAGATTCACAGCGTGAATTACTCTTCCAGAGTACAGAAGAAGTCTGAGAGTGCCGTGTTTTTGCACCACGTATTTGAAGTTGCTTTTCAAAGTGTCTAAAAATGTTCAAAGTCACCTAAAATAGTTGGAGAAAAGATATAAATATGCTCAAAGCAAATGCGAACAATTAAAGTCTTGTCATAGAGCCTCTTGGCTTTAATAAGGTAGCTTGGCCTCTGTGAAGGTATGTGTCTCTGAGTATGTGTGTGGACATTCAAAACCAACGGGAACAGTCCTTATTTCCTGAAAAGCAATTGTCTATATGTCTGCAAGTATGATTAATAACTGCAATATGAGGAAAGAGAATCTTTGTTGAGGCATTTTTAGTAGTAATTACAGAACACATATACAAAAAGCATCAATAAACTCTCCACCAGCACCTCATACTGTGAAGGCTTTGGATTTTATCATTAAATGAGAATTTCACACAACATCAGCAGCCAATTATACAGAAATGATATTGATTAATAGACCTTGCTTACTTGCAGACTATAGCAGTGCAGTAAGTAGAGACTGCAGATGGCTGAGTTGTGTACACATTGTATTAAAAAGATGTGTGTTGACCTTCTCAAGTAAACTGAACAAAAAATCTTACAGTGGAAGTGTGACATGAAGAAGAATGAATCAGGAACAGATTTATCTCACAGTCTGCTCCTAGAATCTCTGCTCAACTCAGTAATTTAGGTTACGGTGTTAAATGATGACGTCTAATTAAGGCCAAATTTTTTAAGTTGGGGGATTGGCTGCAACACATACACAATCACCATCAAAGCTGATTTTAAAAGAGACTGAGAAAGAGAGAAATTTGTACCAATTAAAAAAAGAAATTCCTAAGTGGGGCTTTAAGAACATCAGAGTTATCAGTTCTTTACTTTATGAGATGAATTTGTGTGTGCTTTACAATGTTTCTTAAATTTGCCTGCCTCTCTTAAATTGGGGAGGGATTGAGAATTTATCTCGACTAAATTAGTGACTGATTGATGTATCATGTCTCCTTTACTTCTCAACACTGCAGCTTATTTAAGATTTTAGAGCATTGTCATGTCATGCTAGTACAATGGCTTTACAGGGAGGTGATACAAAAAATGTTACTTAGTGCTTGAACAACCCATGTCTATATCGTTTTTGTTGTTACTAGCTTGCTTACATGTTATTAAAGTAGCAGTGAGTGTTCATGTAACCACCCACAGAATCATGCTGCATCCGCTGGTACCTGAAGTGTTTCCATTTTCAGCAGAAAATTTTCAGACAGGGCTATTCAACTATTCTGTTGAGTGGGCCACATTTTCAGAATGCTAATGGTCCGGGGTTGGACTTTTCCCTCAGCTATTACTCCAATTATGTATATATGTAAATTAGACACAATGCTAGGCTGCTAAAGGGGATCAAGGGGATGAAGTTGAAGAGGCCCGTCTTAGGATATTGATATAGTTCTTGATATGGAGTTACCTTCCAGGCTGAAGATAAACTGCAGATTAGTTGTCTGTAATGCTAGCTGCTCTGTAAACTTGCTACCGTGCTCACAGTGGCAATGCTAATGATATATGCTGATGCTGAGAAAGTTTATCTCAACCATGTTCACTGTCTTAGTTTAGCATGTCTGCATGCAAAGATTTGTTACTTAGCGTAACCAACAAAATATGACTTAGTATTATTCCTTTATTTTGTAGTTATTTGGTACTTAACCAAACATAGAATTAAAAAATAAATAAATTAAATTCTGATCTGATGAGGACAGTAGACAAAGAATCATGAAACACCTAACGATGTCAAAATTGTTGTAATTAATTCGGTGGGTGACATGAATGTCTGTAATCAAGCGTAGCGTTAGTTCTGGCAGGCCACGACATCAAGCTCTAACAGCATAGCTGTCATCGCCGGTGCAGATCAGCTGATGGCTCGGCTGACTCCCGTGTCTGCTTCCTATTGGAAAATTGTATTCAGAGCGGGCTATTTAAACTGCTCTAGCCCGACCTCCTTTCCTGCTTCCTCTGCTGGCATTTTTGTAACCCATCTCCACCCCAGCTCCTCCCGTCATTGTATTCATGTTGGTTGCTCTGCTCTGTCTGGGGTTTTTATTTTGCTGCTGCGCTCCCTGCTTATGCCCTTCATGATGGCTCATGATGGGCAGGAAGGTGTGCTCTTCCTGCCTCAGGCTTTCCATGCAAGCGCGTGGAAGAGCAGGGGGTCCCAGAACAGTACCATACTGCCAAATGAAACTGTGCAAGGAAATAAAGATTACTTTGACAAAGTGGTCCTGACTGAACTCCGTTTTTGGTACGACCGCTCTCATCTAAACGTGGCCTTCTTATAACAGATGTGTTTCACATGGCGAGATGGGCATATAAGTGCAAGAGAGGGTCTGGGGTGGATCAGAGAGTTAGGGGGTAAGGAACTGTGTACGTGTGCTTGAAGATAGTTAACATTTACCGGAAGAACATAATAAAGTCTTACTAGTCAGTTTATGGCAGACATTTTAGACTGGGAACACCAAAGGTGTTAAAAAGATTAATGAAACAGTCAAAATTCAGTGGAAGTGGTGAGCAATATAAAATGTTCAGACTAATCTTGAGGCAATCAAATAAAGACCACAATGATAATGATTTAGGACAGTCAGTCAGTCAGATGTGACCCGGACACTGGAGAACAGATTACTCCTGCAGATGCTGATTAACCCAAAATCTGAATCTGGTACAGCCTTATCCAGTCCCAGTACCAAAGCTGGTTCAGCCTTTATCTGATACCAGTGTGAAACTTTTTCTTTTGACCTACTTGAAACCGTTTTACTTATTAACAACTTCGTATGCTTAGACAGGGAGATCAATAATCACAAAATTTTCTCTTTATCTAAGTGGATCAGATATAAACACTGAATGACAATATTGCACAATTAACAGTTTTGTTTTGTTTTTAGTTGCATAGAGCTAAACCGAAATTCCACAGATGTTTACACTATCAGTTACAAACAGAAATTGCAGATTTAATGAAATGGGACACAGACAACACTCACAAAGTGTTTTAAGTTTCTACTAGCCTGATGAAGATGGACATAAAGGCTTCTATTTTTAAACACAGGGTTGCACAAAGAATGGAATTTTGGAGTTTTTCATACAATACAATAAAAGACAACAGCATAAAAAGAAATATATGCAGTTAATATACATTTATACATGTAGACCTTTACATGTATGAAATAGTTGCGCTTTTTTAAAAAAAAATGTGTGTTGGACCGTAAACAACAGCAACAAAATATTGATGATAGCATTGTACACAACCTCAAATTAAAAGTTTGACATCTGTGCATCGACTTTTTCTCATTTGAGCACCAAGCATCTATGATGTAACACCAAGAGTTTTGTTCTCTGTCAGCTTGGAACAGATTTCACTCTTTTGTGTTATGTGTGTGTCAAGGAGAGCCAGGACCCAGATGCAGAGTCGGGAAGGAATAAATTTATTGAACAAAAAAGTCACAACAAAAAACACCCTTGCGGGGAAAAACTAGAAAAAAACGAAAAGTAAGAAAAACACAAAAACCAAAAACGGCAAAAGTGACAAATGAACAACAGAAAATTGCCCGAAGGGAAAACACTAGACTTACGGTAAACTGCTAGAAAACAAAATAACCAGGACTGCAAAAACTCACTGGAGCG
>JAQLOL010000003.1:4764670-4791821 GCA_029783665.1 Naso thynnoides | reverse complement strand
CGCTTGTGAGAGGTTTTGTTTTGGAATTGGATTGTGTTAGAAATGTTGAAACAACAGTGAATGTAGCTGGTATGATGTCAATATGACTGTCAACAGGTTATATCTCTGTCTATTTTAGCTAAGAACTGAATCTTGAGTCTCCTGAGCTGAAGTGTTATGTCACTACCAATGTGCTTGAGTCGTGCCTCTGAAGGGGGCCTCTCCTGCTTGCTGTGTGGCTGCTCAAATCTGTTTTAATGGGTGTCGAAATAATAAGCAGACCTGCTGCCAATACAGATGCAGGATGCGTGTTCCAGGAATAGAGCTGTTGAGCTTCCTGCTCTAGCACTGCAAATATAGCCTATGACTTTATACAATTTTTTTGGAAATTTTTTAGGCGAGAAAGTAACCATGAAGATTGCGTATATGTGGTCAGTTTGTCAAAACAAAATCTGTTTTGAAATTTTCTCTCATGTTTTCAACTCCAGACCTCAGCTGTCTGACTGGGGCCACTGGCTGGGTTTCTTATAACTGTAACATAGTTCCTGCTGGTTTATCCAAATAGGCAAAGCAAATTTGCAGCAACATTTAGAGATGCCTGGATCAGCTCTGATGTCATCCACCGTACACCCATCCAAATTAATTATTTTCTCCACTTTCTCCTGCACCTGTGTGGATCTGCATTTAACACCATCTTACTGTGGGCTGTTGTGTCGAGCAGCACCAGATTTCAAGGTGCTATCTTTACTCCTTTTATTGATGTACGTGTTTTCTAATGATTGACTTTAAAGATTAGAGATGCTGCTTTCAGTAATTTAAAACATTTTCATGTGTACAGTAACTGCAGCAAAAATAGTCAGAAACGTGACAGGACAGGGAAAATCCTCCAGGTGAGCTTCTGAAATATTTCTGTGAACTTTTGAATGTTTAGAAGAACACAGATCCTGACCGATCATGTCAGCATGTCTGGAGATTTAAAGAGTAGCTGAAATGCCTTTTTCCAGAGCATCCACTGCCATGTTGTGACATATTCGCCTTTCAAACAATTAAACAACCAATGAATGGGCTGAAGGGGCGGGACATAAATTGGAGGAATCTGATTGGAGTGTTGTTGGCAAGTGGGCGGGATGTAGGAGGCACAGTGACAGCGAGAAAAAGATGGAGATGAATGCCAATGATGTCAGCCTCCATTCAGTGATGGAGGACTGCTCGTTTCCCTCATCTCTGCCGTGACTAAACTAACACTCTGTCACTCACTCTCACTAATGTTATCACTATCACTCGCACTCTCCCTCTAAATCTATCTGTTGCTATATCTATCAATCTCTCGCTATCTGTCTCAATTTATTGCCTGACTGTAAACCCACAGAGATCCCAACTGACCCCGCCCTCTATATATAGGAACTGCAAAATGATTGACAGGTGGATTAGCGTGATATAACTGGTTGATTTCAACCAATGATTCAACCAATAACGGCTCAAGTCAATGATGACATCAGGGACCCCAAAGTTTTTTTTTTTTTCCATGAAAGTTGAAAGTGGCAGATTTTTCTATAAAAATACGAAATAATTCATTTTTTGTCATTTTTTTGTGATACATTTTTAAATTTGACTACAATAAGAGTAGGGATGTGGTCAAAAAGAATCAAAAAATAGCACTGTGTTTCTGTCTATCAAGCTTTCCAGCACGGTCTCTCTGTCACATACTTGCAATTCCACTTTTGACCATAATGTGAGTTGTAGTGACAGTGGCGCTGTCCATGTTTTCGCCCATTGACTTGACAGGCAGAAGAAGAAGCAAATCAAAGTAAAAAAAGGCAAGATTTTTATTAGTATCGAACATGTTTCACACCCAAACTGTACCAAAAGCACACATGCACATCCTCTGGTCATCAGCAACACACCTGCCAAGTCTGAAGTCAATCCGATGAACGGTCAGACAGACAGACAGACAGAGATTACTCGCTTTTATAGGCGGACAGTGTTATGTTCTGCTTACTAAGCTTCTCAGACTCGTTACACCCATAGGTTACACCATACCCTCTACTTGTAGCTGATGGAATGCAAGCTCATTGTTTTGCTCTATGCTTCCTCCTAGCTGTGTGACTACGCCCTGCGAATATCGAATTGTAACATCGAAGAAAACACTGTACCTGTTGCAGCAAGGAAAGAAGTGGTGGGCACATGGGTGCAGGTCAAGAGGCTCATGCAACAGCAGATTGGCTCAAAGATGGATACCAAAGATGAGGTACAAATCTCTGTGCCTGCCCTGTGCTGTCTATTTCAATGTATGCTGCTAATCCACGTTTCAGGCATAGTCAGTTTATTAAAGTAATGTTCATAAGATGTTCCTTAAGAAATTTCTTTGATATAAAAAACAAACTAAAGTAAATAGGTTGCTAAGAAACATATAATACACTGCAGTGAGCTGTGTCGTTCATCACAAGCTAGCATAATAACCTCCACATATTGTTATGTTAAAGGTGCAAAACGTTCATGTTTTTAGATATGGATATACATTTGTTTTACTTATTTAGTTGATTTGTTGATTAAATTTAAGCTGTGTTGCATGGTGTAGAACAGTTTGTATGCAGCAACTTGTTTTAATCTAGGAATGTATAAAGTTCTCAGAATGAGGCAAAGTTTGAAACAACACATCTCCACTTCCCCCTGTTGCACAAAATGAAGCAAAAATAGCCCTCATAGGTGCTGCCTATTTTCTCTGGTTATGTCTTTCAAAGCCAAAGTCTGTGCAGTAGTAACTGGGGGTTGGAGTTGCAACATTGAGGGCCCACTCATACGCCTGCTTGACTCAATCACATGCAGGGCTCAGCTGTCATGATGTCATACTATCTTTTTATAGCAAAAAATGAATAATGAAAACCAAACTTGAAAATAAAACAAGGACTTGAACATACATTATTGTGGTAAGAACTACTGAAATGGTGTTTACATACACCCTGAAACAATAGTTAGTTGACTGTGAGATGGATTCAGTGCAGTCTTGAGATCTTTTGCTACATGTGGATAGATTCGAATGTGGACATTAAAGGGATAGTTAACCCAAAATTGAAAATTCACCTTTATCTAGTCACCCTCTTGCCGATGGAACGTCAGGTGAAGTTTTTTAGTCCACAAAACACTGTTGGAGTTTCACATGAAAAGGGCATTGTAGTCATGTCCCAAACAATTGCAGTGAATGTGACAAAGATTCAAACTTAACAAAAATACACGGTATCATAAAATGCCTCCATGTTGCCTGTCTGAGCTAATCCAAATATCCTAAAGCCTCAACATACCAAGCTGTTTAGAGAAATGTCTCTGATGCCATGTGTTTAGCCTCACTGTTCACTGTAGCCAGTTGCTCCTCACATGGTAACATAGACCTGTGTTTACATGCTACCTGGAAGCAGCAGCACACACCAGACTTGCCTTAACTTGCCCTCCAGTCGACCCTGCAAATACGCAAGCTCTCCTTGTCCCCTCCTAGGAAGTGCTGCGCGAGCTTCAAACATGTTTGTGCACATGCACAGAAACGCTGCTCCCTCCGTTGGAGCTACAGGCTACAGTGAACAGTTAGTTTGAATCCTAGTCACCATTCACTGCAGTTGTTTGGGAAATAACAACAACACCTTTTTCCTGTGAACTCCAGCAATATTTTGCAGACAAAAAAAGTTCACCTGACCTTCCATTGGCACGAAGGTAAGTAGACAATGACTGATTTTTTTATTTTTGGGTGCACTATCTCTTTAATGGGATACAACCCTTAAACATGCAAACATGTCTGGTAAACTCTCCTTACATGCCACAATGGATGCTTTGTCTCCATAGCAGCATTTTCAAGTGTCTACTGAACCTCTGTGAATTTAGAGGTCCACAGAGAAAAAGCACAGAGAAAAAATCTTGGATGCAAAATTCTGCTCCACACGCACACATTTGCAGCCTATTCAGATAAAGTCACAGATGCTTTGTGGCTGTATTTAAATACAGCATTCTTTTGTTGCTCCTTACCCTTTCTCTCTTCACTCCTTTTAAACGTTAATTCATCCGATCTCACAGCACAGCAGAAAACAGTTAGGCGAAGTACAAAAGAGGAAAACTGGAACAAAACTGGTGTTAAATAACTGTATCTGCAATTTTGTGCTGTAAGGAAGATGATATTTGTTCTGCCTTTCTGTGCCATTTTTTCCTGTTTCAAAGGTTTAGAAATCTCTATGTATCTAAGATAAAATGGATTTTTTTTTTATTGTACTACAAAATATGTAAATTGTAAACGAGGTTGAATGCTCACTGTGAAAACTGTATAGCTCACTGTCATAGCATGTCACATTCATTATATATTCTGTATTACTGTCTCCTTGCAGTTCTTTTATAATGTGCTTACAATATTGTTGGCTCATGATGCCAGACATTTTTATTAATCTTTTTGTGTGGTAGGTGTTACTTCAGCCATATCCTTACAACAGCGTTGTATAAGCTGCTCTGTGATCATCTAAGGGTGTCATATTTTCTCATTGTACTACTTTACAGTGGGACGGAAATATGGGCAAAACACTTATACAATTCGTCATTTAGAAGGACTATTTGATTAGTCACCACAATCCTACGACCATTTGTCAGCCAAGAATCTCCTGCCCTACATTAGTCGCTTCAGCCTGATGTGCTTTGAGTCACAGCTAAATGAGATTGTCTTTTGCCATGCAAATTAAGAAATGCAGTGTTAATATAAACGAGGGCTTATCTGTAATCTTAATAAATCATTCATCAACTCATTTTCCACACAATAGGAAGTCATACATTATCTACGAGGTCATCTCTGCTGTATTTGGGACACATGCAATATGATAATCATATTGTAGAACCATGTATAATGTATTAGCAAATAGTAATTCATATATGTGTCTTTTCTATAATTGAACTTAAGGGAATGGTGTATATTCAGCTGGGGACTGCAGTGAAATGTTCAGTATTGTTCTCTCCCCTGTTTGCAGTGTGGCAATAGGAAAGTGTTGGCAATGACGCGTGTGCTGGTTGGATTGGAGATGCTCCAGTGCAATAGGAACCCGAGGCATATGGAATTCTCTGTTCCCAGTCTCTCCACAGTATGTACTGTTTTCTGTTTCTGTTTTCCAACAGCAGCTTTTGACCAGATGGCAACGGCAGATGCCAGTATGACCCACGAGCCTTCAGAGCCTGTCTGCATCTTATCATGTCTCAATATCTTCAAAACACTGCACATGTCTTTATCATGGCACTTCACTCAGATTAAGGTTATCAGAAAATTCTTTTACATCAGTTCCGCTCTGTTTTTTCTGTGAAGAATCACTTCCTCTGACACTAAAAGCTCTTTTCCTTTTTTAATGTCAGTGTCTTTTTTTCATTCTGTCTTTCATCTGTCCACCTCTTCTGTGTTCTTCTTCTGTCTTTCCATTTCCGTTCAATGTTTCTCTCCTACATTTTCCTTCCCAACACTATTTTCTTTGACCTTGCTTTCCTCCTTTTCCCCTTATTTTCTACTTCTGTTTAATCTCTTTTCCTTTTAATCTTTCCATGTTCTGTGTGCGTTCTTCCACCCCTCTCATTTCTTTGCCTACTTCCTTTACTTCTTTCACTCTACACTTCCGCTTACCGCCTCGTCTTTTTCCTTCTGAAATCCTTTTCATTTCTACCAATTCCTTTACTTCTGCTCTCTCGTCCATCACCCTCTTTGCATTTCCCCCTTTCACTCACTCCTCCCAATTTTCTCCCACTCGCTGCTTGCATTACTTACCTCTCTCCTCTGTTTTCATTTCCTCACTGCTTCCCTGCGCTCAATTCTCACCCTCCCCTCATCTTTTCTACACCCCTCCACTCCTCTCCTTTTCCCTCACCACCTCAATGTCCCCACCCTTCCCTCTTCTCTCTCCTCACCTAAAGCTGGTGAGCATGGCATCTGAATGCAGCTGGACTGATGAAGTGGTGGAGTTGCAGGTGTGGTGCCAGCTGGCTGCCTTCTGCCATGATGCCAAGGACCACAGCCTGGTGTTGTGCTGCACCAAGAATGCTCTGCAGCTGGAAGACGCAGCAGCAAAGAGCCTTAGAACCATGCCATGTGCTCTGTAAGTGTAGCTGGCTTATTACAGTGTATTTAAACAATGATGGAATTTTAGAAATAGATGGGCAAGACAGACTGCACTGTGTGAATTTGCATGCTTTCTTTATGGAATGAATTTTGAGATTTTTGCTTCCAAAGCTCTCTTAGGGGCAGGTGACATCTTGTGTGTCATTGATTGATTGGCTGATTGATTGATTGACTGACAGCTAATACGTTTCCTCATTTTCATAGCTATGGCCTGACTGCAGTGAATGAGATGCTGAGCAGTGCTGCTTGTTTGAGGGGTTTGAGTTTAGTTCATGAGTCCAGTGGAGACCTGCAGGCCTACAAAGAGGCCATGAATGTACTCCTGTCCAGTGTCAGGTGATTTTTTTACAGTCCATTCATGTAAAGACCAATGCTTCAGGCATTTATTACCTATATACTAAAAAAATATCATTAAAAAAATCTTAATCTGTTCTCTCCTCTTTTCTGATTTTGGGACTTTTATTTTTTATCTTTTTACTCTTGTCCACAGCTATGCAGAAAAAGCTGAGAGTCCAGCATTGTGTGTCGCAGCTGTTAGGCATTACTGGAACGCCTGTCTGCCCCTGACACAGACTCGTGAGGGAAGGTGGCAGCTCCAAAGGCCCCTGGAGAAGATCCTGATTGCTTTGGTAAATTCCAACACTAAACACCCAAATGTATGAATCCCACTTCATTCACCCATTCACCCCATATGAATTCAGTCAATATCTTTATGTTGGTGTAGTGTTCAAGTGCAAGCTAGAGTTGATTTTTTTTACAATATTCCCTCAACTTCTATGAAGATTGTGATAAGTTCATATTCAAATTGTTGTAATTTTAATGTGAACAAAAGCTAAGTTAATCTTTTGAAGGATTTTTGAATGTCTATGATGTTTGGACCCTCCCAGGTCTTCAGGCAAATGACCAAGATGACAATGGACACTGTGCTGTGTATAAAGGCACAGATCTGATAACATTCTACTGTAGCTGCAGCCAAGTGATTAGACAAATAATATTTAGTCCTAATCAGGATGGGCCTCCAGATGATTAAATGTATTTTTAGAATGTCACAAATGTTGAAGATATTAGAAAATGTATGTACTACATTTGATTGTATATATTAATGGTTTAGATATTCAAAAAAGAGGGTATATGTTCTTTTAGTTCAGTTTTTAGGAGCTTTAATCCAGCATGCAGATGCTCTCCATTTTTCTGTTTCTCTAAATTTGTTGTCATGCACCTTTCTTTAATATATATAAGACAGAACACAAATACCTTTTTTTTTTCAAATAAATGTATGTTTAACAACAGAGCATTATTTGTAGTTCAGTTTATCTCTTAAGCGGAAGTGATAAAATAGCACAGCAACAAGGGAACCCACAGAAACACAGTCTTTCCTGTCAGTTATGGGAAATGTTCCAAACTGTTCCCAGCCTCAGCATCCGACAAGTCCTTCCCAAAATCTTTAATTCTATGTCATGCCAAGTGCTGACAAGACAAATATTCAGCCAAAAAACTACTAGTAACAGAATTAACTGAAAGTGAAAAAATAGGAATTCATTGAGAGTCTGAAGTGACATTTCATGTCCCGATTTTTTTTTCCTCATTTTCTATTTTGTCCTCTTTTATTTCATTTTTTAACATCTTTGGTGTGCTCACTGTAAAAATGAGAAAGGGAGCACAATTCCTTAAACTTATTCTGTTATCTTTAATTGATGATAAAAATTATGAAACGTTTTCTTATGGGTGCCACAGGGGATCTAGCCCAGGGGGATTTAAACAGTTGTTCATCTACAAAATAACTTTAATCCATTATTAGAGGAAGCTGATTTGAGAATTCAGTATGATGTCCATCTGTTTTTCCCAACTTGACAGTGTTTCCACAAGACACCTAGAACAAGGCCAGGGGTAAAAAAAGTAATCTATCCTATACAGCCTCGTCTTGACTAAAGCAAAATGACAATGATCCCTCAGTATGCACATCAAATATGACATCCTCGTGCTGATAACTGAACCTAGTTATGCTGCAGGCTCTGGAATTACAGATAATGGGGCACAGTCATACACATGGCAAGGTCATATTGCAATTTATCTTATGTTATAAATCACTGAACTTTAACCCTGGCCAACCATCCACCACTACAGCAACACTTTCCTATCACAACTGTCATGTAAGTATTAAGCTACGAGGTTAATTGTATTAAGTATTAACCCGTTCTTATTTCTAATTCAGAAACAGGGCAAAGGGAAAGGCTCGCCCACTTTGACAACACTGCATCCTGGGAGTTCAAAACGTGTAACAGCAGGTGAGTGGTAAAAGTTAGTGGCATTGTTTAAAGTGCTGTAAAAGCGGCATTGAAACTTTTTCCCAATAAAATTTTAAGCAAGTGTTGAATAGCTCTACATTCAGACAGGCATCACTTATATAGAGTGTTTTGTCAGTAACATGGGTGCTCTGCTCTGCAGTACACTGAAGAGACATTTCTGGTATCCCACTCCCATTCTCATCCGATCAGGAGAGAGGACTCCAGGAAGTATTTTCTGTTTACTGCAGAAAGTTGAGACCAGGAGACCCTTGTTATTGACTGAACTCAATTTCAGTGATGGCAGTGAGAATTTTGAGCTGTAATCCTAACTAAGTGTAAATCACTTGCAGCAACTTTAACTGGTAAGATATCTTTTCAGTTTTTGGAAGCTGTACCCGTTAAAGATAGCTTTATGGTCAGTTTTAATTTAATATGTTTGGTTTTCTTTGCACGTCTGACCTATAAATAGTGTGAGGCACAGAAAGTTTTGTTTATTCCCTGATAAACAATTAAACCGCTGAATCTTTGACACTTGGGTTTGAATGATCCATTTGGACAGCTGAAATGCTTAGATCCTCACTGAAAATTAAATCGCAAACACACACTTGTTTACGAACCCTACTACAAAATAGTTGGGATGCTGTGTAAATATATAAAAAAAAAGAACATGATCATTTGTTAATCCTTTTTGACGTATACTCACTTGAAAATAGTAGAAAAACATGTAAAGTTTCATTTCATAAAATTTATTTTTGTAGTCCCAACTTGAATGCAAGCAAACTAATAACTTAGTGTGTCTCTTTACGTGTTGAATTGACTTGAAAGTATAACCTGATCATTACTCTGTGTGTGTTATATTCCCTATCTGGAGGGGTGTGTGAGTGTGTATATAACTCACCAGCTTATCCAGGTTAACTGCTTTTCCTCCTAATGAGCAGCTGTCTCATGAGCTCTGTCGGCTTCCCTCGGGAGCCACATATGTCTGTCCAATCGGCCAGCCTCTGCTTCGATACTGTCATTGAGTTTAAAGGGTGAATATTTACAGTTAGTCCGAAAGGGTGAAAAAATCTGTCTCTGTACTTCAGCACTGTCTTGCAGACTTTTGCGTTTCCTCTTTAACTGAAACCTCCCCTTTAGGAAAAGCTGGCAGCTTTAGGTTGTTCTTTTTCTAACTTTGTTTGGTGTTAGATCCCCATTGTGAAACACCTCACTTTGTTATTGAAGTACCAGGGATTACGTTGTGTAACCCAGCATTTTCATACCCGTTAGTTTGGTTTATGTGGTCCGAATCAGCCGATGCGTTGCAGCTCATTTGCATTTTCTCTTTGGTTCTTTTTGGTTTCACACAGGCAAAATTTCAAACAAACCAGACTGTATCAACAAAAGCCATGTGGGAGCTGTCACCATTTATCAAAAATATTGTCGGTCAAATTCCCTCTCCCCCAGTCAGTTGCTAAATGCTTTGAAAACTTCATTATTTTTTATGCACCTCTTCAGCTGTTGGGCTATGTGGTCGTCTGCCCAAATATCAAGAAGGCAACAGATTTAGTGCTCCAGGTCAAACCTCGATTCATGTTTGTGTCACAGCTAACTGCTGGCTGTTTGTTTACAGAGTCATTCTCAGCCCATAATGTGCAGCACAGCTGGCTACAAGAGCTGTCTTAGTCCAAAAGTGTTCATACCACAGACAAACTGTACCAGAGTTTGTTTGTGACCGAACTGAGACCACCACAAACAGGTCTCATTCGGGTTGTTTTGGTTTACACTAGAGTTTGGTTACTGTGTTCACACCTACTTAAATGAAACACACGAAGGGGGATAAGGAACAAGTCCAATTCGAGGAACTAAACAAGACAAATGACACCTCTGATGAGTTAAATTGACAGCACAACAACGTCCCTTCTCTGAACGACCTCCTTCCCTTCGCCCCACAATCAAAATTATCTCTAAAAAAGTCACTTAACATTTATGCTGCATTCACATGATATCAGGCAGAGAAGATGGCAAGCTAGATGTCATTTAGGTGGATGAGTGCAGGACGGTAAAGCAGAGAAAGGCTGGCTGAGAAAGCCGGCAACAGTAAAGTAGATGGCATTGCTGTTGAAAGTTCAGTAATGGAATTTACAACTAGATGTTACATAACTTCTCAAATGCCTCACGCAAGGAGAAAACATGGCCAAACTGGACAACGAGAAGCTGATTATTTTCGTGCAGCATTACCCAGTGTTGTATTTACCACAGCCTGAAAACCTATCAAGATGTCACACGAAAAGCTGATACATGGAAGGCAATCAGCACAAAGCTGATTGTCCTCCAGAACGTAATGTTTTGGGCAGAATTTAACTTTTGTTTTGAATTTGCAAAAAAGAGTTGAGAAGAAGCTGCGTTTTACAGCTACATGCATAACTAGAATAGTTACATAAAGTAACAGCCTCAAAATATTTTCATAAATATAATTTTTTCCATTCTTTGTAAACAGTACAGCATCGCTATAGGAACACACTATCATGCTTGTTTCGTTTGCCTTGCTTCTGTTCAATTGGACTGTATTGTTTATTTATCTGTGCCGTTCACAAGGTGGGTCCCACCATCTGCCTGCTTCCACGTGAGGGCAGCATTATTCTGAATTTGATATCAGCAAGCCATTTAAAATAGTTTGGAACTGGACAACAAAAGACTGGGAAAATTGCTGGATTATTCCACAGGTCAACAGATTCATTGTTAACAGGTGATGCCATTATAATTAGATATGAAAGTGGTATCCTCAAAAGGCTCAGTCCTACACAAGTAAGGATGAGGTGAGGTTCACCACTTTGTAAAACGTATTTTTGATAAGGATGTATAAAGAACTACAAAGTGCTCAGAAAAATTTTGTTAAACCAGTAAAACTATCTGAACTGGTTTGAAACTGGGGTTGTACATTGATTTACTATTATCTAATTATCTTAATATGTATTTTTGTGTATATATGTATGTCTGAGTAGATGAGGAGGATGCAACAATGAGAACATCGATTTACACCTTCTTGCTCCACATCCACATTGATAAAGGAGACTGGAAAAGTGCTCTACAACTCCTGGACCAAGCTATTAGAGACATGCCTCACAACAAACACCAACTGTGAGTGAAAATATAACAATCTGGGGACTGGAGGAAAGATATAACAGGGACTAGAAAGGTAGATATAAAAACAAAAAGAAGTCTTACTGTCCTCTGTTTTTCACCAGACCTCTGCTGAAACACAGAATAGTAGTAAAAGCACGAATGGGGGAAAGTGTACTAACAGACATGCAGAAGTTACAAGACGAAGGAGAACTCTCCTGTTCAAAGATGTGGCACCAGGTCGCACTATGTGCTGGCGATATGAATCAAAAGGTCACCTACTACCAGAAATCTATCACCTGTCTGCAGGTAAACATCTTGCACCATGTTTACATCATTACCCAAGCCTCCTACAATTCATCTCAGTTTAAAGATTCATTTCATTTCTGTGTATTCTTATTGCACTGAGAAAAGATAATATATCTAGCAAAGACTGTAGCACCATCATGTGGATCCAGCATGTCATTACAACTGTGCTCCTCGCTTTAGACTGGAGCACAGGAGGCATCATAAATAGGTCTAGGTTAAGTATATGCTGATAGTTAGACTTAGGGTGAATGACATCTTTTAGACAATACAAATGTATCACTAAACAACGACCTCCTGACTAAATATGATTGCAAAACAGAGCAAAATTAAAAAAAAAACATCATTTGGAAAGATGTTTATGATTGACTATTGTGTTTGGGATTTGTGATCAGAGTGCAGAGACTCAGTGGCAAAAGGTCAGCCTTCTGCTCGAGTTTGGAGAGTGGCTGTACTGTCACAACTTCCCTAAAGCCAATGCCCAAAACCAGGTTCAGCTGGCTGTAAACATCCTACTACACATGGAAACTGAACGGCCTAATGGAGCAGGTAAAGCTCATTGACTCATTTTGTGTGTTGTATGAAATGCAGATTTCTTTGTGTTTGTGGTTTCACATGAAAACTTGTGCCTGTTTACTTCTATTTTAGGGACTCCCTGAAGTTTTACACTTTTATTAGTCTAGGGGGAATAACATCTGCTCTGATCCACAAGAGGACTATGATACAGCTTTTTAATAGTTGCATCAGCAATGGGATTCAGTGTTTGTACTTTCATTTGAATGTTACCCTGTGTAAACATTAAACCAAGCAAATATTGTTCAGAGGAAAAAGAACTGACCAGATAAAGACACAGATTTATCAGCATCCCTTGTGGCTACCCCCTGAGAATAGCATAGCCCTTTTTAAAAATAGGGCTGTAAAAAGTCTCTTTAGTCTGTTGTTTGAGTCCAATTAAATTGTCCCTGAGAGACAAACTGAATATTTTGAGACCAATTACAAAGATAAATGTCTCTCTATAATTGGCTTTATTTCTACAGCCCTGATTCTAAAAAGGTTAGTTGTGTAAAACATTAATAAAAACAGAATGTGATGATTTGTGGCTCTTTTTAAACCTTTACGTAATTGAAGACAGTACAAAGAAAAATAAATTCATACATAAACTGTTGGACAAATTTCAAAGAAGTCAGACAGAAGCAACAAAGAATGTAGAAAGTTTGGTGACAGTGTCGTGATTTGCCAAGAAAGGGGTGTCATTGAAAAGCCTTGTAATCCTTGAAAAGTGGTTTACAAGCTTGGAAGGGGTGAGTCTCACCGCTTTGTTTAAATCTGTGTGGACTGAATAAAAAATCCAGCTGTGAAAAAACGAGGTTTCTTAATACACAAATTCAAGAAATTTAGGCATTTCAACATCTGTAATCCATGATATCATGAAAAGATCTTGGGAATTAAGAGAATGTATGCCTGTGATCGTTGATCCACCAGACATAATATTTTATATTTATATTTATATTTATATTCATTTTTGTATATAGTGTCCTGCTAATTTAGAAACAGGGTTGTAATTATGAAATTAAATGTGCTATTAAATTATAATACAGATTATTGTGCATATCAATTTCCTGTTAAATTCTTTGTCACAGTAGGTGTTATATGTATATTCTCTTCTAGAGGATGAGCCCAAAGAAAGCGATCTGAGCTCAGTGAAATGTGAATCACTGGTTGGAGTCCAGAGCTTGTTATTCCCACAAAATCTCCCTAATGTGAAAGAGGTGCGGCACCTTGACAGCCTGGTGCGAGCACATACTCTGCTCGCTGTCATGGCTGACAAGAAGTCATCTGAGCACCAGCTAAACCTGCTTAGAGCTTACACCTTTGTGCTTCAGATGTGGCAGGTAGTGCATCTTTATTCCAACTTTGATCTATTACTCAAATCTGACAGTGTTAATTAGGCTGCTCCTCAAATACAAAACATATGTGATTTGATTTTGAAACATAAATCTATGCGGGCTGTTTGGCTTTTCAGGCGTCCATGGCAGTGGGTCATGAGATTTCCAGAGAGAGTCCGCCACCTCAGCTGCCTTCCTCTGCTAGATCCAAGAAAGGCAAAGACAAGGCCAAAGGCAAAAAAGTTAAAGATGTTAGTCCTACAGCTTGAATTTAAATTAAATTTTTTATTGATGTAAACAGTACAATGTGTACAAGTACACAAGTTCAGTAATAGGGTGTTCATTTTGAAGAATAATGTTGACTTGTTTGTCAACAACTTTCAGCCTAAAAATGATAAGACAACAATTTTGTCTTTTTTTTTTAAGATTTTCAATTAAGCTAGCAAGTTTGCGATTTCCACATGGTACCTGATTCTACATGACACAACTCTGAAAAGTGAACTTATTATATTTACATTATTTTGGCAACACACAAAAAAAATCTTAAGATGTGTTTATTGAACTCAGATTAGTTGTACTCCATTTTTTAATGATGACCACACATTACTATTAGCAAGAAAAAATGAATTTGGTAACACTGACAGCATGCATCCACAATGCATGATGAACATACTTGTAATGTGTTATTATGCCCCTGTAGTGCTGTATAATCGTTGTTATAAGCAGGGTTAGGGTTGACCCTAACCATAACCATAACCCTAAATCTAACCATAATGACCTATAATGCATTATAAGTTTATAATTTGTTATAAAGCACTATACAGAAAGGCTTCATAGAAATTGTTACCATGATCTCTGTGTGTGTAATCTGTTTAAACAGCCTCCCCCTGCAGAGGAGACACCTAGACCTGTTGTCTTGGATTCGGCCCTTCCTTCCACTCCACAGCAATGGGCTTGTTATGTTTGCCCTGACCGGGCCAGGCAGATCTTCAGAACAAACAGTAACCACCACTGTATCAATAAACATAGCATCGCAAAGCAGGTGAGACGACATACCTCTCCCTCACATTTCTCTCAGTGTCATAATAATGTACTGTATGTAATCTTGTCTATGAGTCAGTCTTTTTTTTACATACATCCAACACCCATTTTATCTATGGGCCATATAAAAGTAAGGGCTCAACTGCCAAAAGCATTGACGCTGTGTCAATGCCGCTCGAAGAATCTGTCATTTGTTGAATGTTGTTGTCATGTGGAAGTGTGCTTATTGATCTCTAGGGGTCAAATTATATAGAAAGATAGAAACCCCAGCCTTCAGAATAAAATATGTGCTAAGATTAATGAATGGATCTATCACCAGAACACCAGAAATATGTAGCAAATGGAGGAAATGGAGCTAACAGTTAGCATCATGGGCCATTTCCTGTTCAAATAAAACACCAGATGGTATTGATTGCGATCAATTTTTGGGTATCCCTGTGTGAATCTTACATAAATTTCCTTGTTTTTCTCTGTGTTTGTGTGGCTGTAGACTCAGAGTTTGTTTTATCTCAACCTGCTGGAAAAAGAGCTTCACTCACTTTCGCTCAACCATCTGACTCTGCCCATATTGCATCTAGCTGAGACCATCGCTCATGACCTTGTGGATAGGAGGAGCCTCTCTGACATTTACAGACTTAGGTATAAAAGTTGATTAATTAAGGGGAAACTTTAAATATCTAAGTGCTCTATAAAGATCAGAGAAAGAAGCTGTGGAAAATGTAATACACCATCTTAAGTAATGTCATATTGGTCTAAGACTGCAAGTTTCAAAATTAAAAAAAAAAAAGAGAGATAGAAAGTAAGCTTACCGAACTTTTGTAGCCCACTCCTCATCTCTGCATGAGACTCCAGACAGCTTATTAAATTTAGTGCCAATGCAAGAGAATGCTTTGATTAAAGTCAGCTGTTTAATGGCAAAATCCAGAAAAGCACAGAACATGGGGAACTGGTGAGTATCAGCTTGAGGCATCATTAGTTACTTTCCATAAATTTACTCAATTATTTTTCACCTAATTAGAATTGTGAGGACCTGTTGTCAGCTGGGTTTGGAGACACACTCACCGTATCGAAAAGAGCTCCTCAATCTGAGTAGAATCCAAGAAGAAGAGCAGATCGGGTATGTCAGATGAGCTGTAAATCTGTTTTATAATGGTCTTTTTTTAGTGTGTGTGGGTGTGTGTGTGTGCGTGTATCAGTGATACAACAATGATTCCAAAAAAGTCGGCATGCTGTGTAAAACATAAAAAAAACCAATGGGGAAAATGTGTGAATCCTTTTTGATATATACTTAAAGCAACAACATGTGAGTTTGATCTGGTTTTCCCTCTGATGTCCTACGACTGTTCTGTCCGTCTCCAGCCTTTTATTTAGTGAGCTGTCACCAACAACTACCTGCTGCTGCAGCAGCTGCATCTTTGGTCTGCAGGCAGCCTACATGTCGCTTTCAGGAACCTGTGTGAATCACAAGGGTGAGGCAGAGCTGTCGTGGGACATCAGAGGGAAAGCCAGAGGACATTTTCTCCATAAAATATGACCATGTTTTTATGATTCGTTTTGAAGCTGTTGGTCACGGTCTGGTTACATATTGTTGTTTTAATGGAAAACAGTACAAAGACAATTTATTTTATGCTTTACCTCATCAACAGCAATGATTTGTAAATATGCTTATTCTAAATTTAATACTAGCAACACATTTCAAACAAGTTAGGGCAGGAACAACAACAGACTGGGAAAGTTGCGGAATTCTTTAAAAACACCTGCCTGAACCATGTCAAAGGTTTATTGGTAACAGGTGATAGCATCATGTTTGAGTGTGAAAATGACGTCATCAAAAAGTTCAGTCGCTCACAAACAAGAATGAAGGGATTAAAGTAAAAATAAGACACACTGAAAAAATGATAGTAACTGTCACAATAATTCTAGACTAATTTTTTTTAACAACAGCAATTGTTATCTCAGCTTGACAGTCGCATTATTAGTTTGGCAAATCTCATCGGCATCTGAGCAGGGTGGCTTCACTGATTAAGTAATGTTAGCTGCAGCAGCCGCTTTGCTAAAGAAACACATACTGCACTGTTTCAGCAATATGTTAGGATATATATTGATTACTATTTTATTAGTGATAGCAGCACTATTAGTCCAAGAGCTTATCGGTAATTCTGTATTGATTAATCAGGATCAGAAAATAGTACCACTTAAGTACAGGTTTAAGAAACCCATCACTACTCACTGTTAACTGCCTCGTTGCTTTGGTTTTAAAAGCCTGAAGCTTTGTTTTGTTTTAAGGGGTTTTTATTATTGTTGTACTGTCATGGTTAGGCCTTTTGCTCCTGTTTTTGTATTTTGTAGCACTTTGAGGTTTGTTTCAAATGTAAAGTGCATTATAAATAAAATGTATTGTTATTAAATGTATTATCACTACATTTTACAGTACACCAAAATGTTTTGAAAATGGGGTTGAGTAATGTTCTTGACTGCAGGTGCCGCAAAGCCATCGCTTTCTCACAGGACAAGAGAGGCATTTACAAAGCTGACAATCAGGTCAGCCTCATCTCACAAGATAAATATATTTTCAATTTTGCATTAAGTGCTCAACAGTCTTGAGGAATTAAAAGTTTTAAAAAATGAGCATTAAATTTAATAACTTAATTTACTCCAGCTTTATTAACTTGGATTTCTGGCAAGCACCCACAAGCAATTACTTTATGCTGTCACTAGTACTTTTATAATCTAACACTGACTAATAGAATGAGCCTTAATTCTTTAGACAGTAAGGAGAGAGGACTTTTTTTGTTTGTTTTCTTGTCCCTCTTCATATAAAGAACACTAGCCACGGTATGAATTTCATATTAATATTTACAAGGCTGATAAACTATAAACATAAGGTATAGCAATAAATAACACCATAGAATTTCAGAAAAGTTTTTAGCTGCTGTAGCCACGTTTTTCATGACGCTTGTGTATAGTTGTACAAATGCGCGTGCGTGCAGTTTCAAATGTCTTGCACGTATCCAACCTGTAAATGAGTTGACAGCTTTAAAAATCTTGATATATTTACAGTTGGAGTTCATTTAGGAAAAAGTAGATTCACCTTTATCTTCATTTTCTTAGGGAGTGAATGCGAATGAACAGGCTGTGTCTGGGAGGCAGTGTATGGATGTACGTGCTCAGGACATTTGGCTGGACAAAGCTGAGGTTTGCCTCAGCATGGGGCTCTATCAACCTGCCAGGCAGCTCTTGGCAGAGGCCCACTGGGTGACTATGGTGAGTTGAAAGAGAGAAAAATACAGAATCGGAAACAGCATTTTTTTTCTAGACTGGCATATTAGACTGAAAAAATTCTATGAATTTGGATTGAACACAGATATAGTCTGCAGTGTGCGAAAGAAAATGTTGACACAGATACTATTACTATCACTATTTGCCAGTTACTACAATGACTGTGCTATTTTCTGCTCCACTGTAACACTCTTTTTCAAATGTTCTCGGTTTAGGAGGTTGGAGACCAGACAGCAATGGCTCGAAGTTTGCTCAGTCTGTCCATTCTGGCGTGTGAAGAACAGAACTACGCCCAGGCTTTGATTCTGCTGGACCAAGCCCATGCTCTGGGTGGAGATGAGGAGTTCTGGTACCAGTTCATCCTCGCCAAGGTCAGAGCTGTCGTAGGTCAGACTGACCAGGATGCACACATCAAGGTATAGAATTGCTGCATTCTAACAACCATCTACAGTAAAATTACCTTGATTTATATTAAACGCTTTTACTGTTGTGTCTTTTTTCCTGTCATAGACTGTTCAGATTATAAAACAAGGCTGTGCATTACTGAAGCTGGTTCTGGAGCAGCGAGTAAACCGAGTCCCAGAACTTACATTTTTGATAACATCATTAGAGATGAGGTAACTTCAAACATCTTTGGTTAAATCTGCAAAATGTGTATTTGTTTCTTGGTGAAGATAATGTTTTGTATTAATGTTGTCTTTGATTAAGTCTTCTACCCTGCACCATTGCACTATAGTGGTAAAATGAATGTGCACAATAATCATCATCAAATATTAATTTATTTATGTAAATGAAGAACAACCTTATGACACAAATTTACTGAACAGTAAAACCAAGAGGGAAGTATCTTGATTTTTTTAAACTTGGCTGAAAGTCCTGTACTACCTTGTAAATTATGAACCAAGCAAGAAGTTGATCAGCTTTGCTGTAATGCTTTATTACACATATTTATATATATATTTTTTAGTTGTTCCAGTACTTTTACTAAGCCTGCATGCATCAATTTCAAGTAAAATATGTGAACCCCACTACCTAAAGGATATGTCCCACAGGTTTGCTGCCCATTCGTAGCGCTTTTTAGAGTTTTCTGCAATACAATGAAACAAAGAAAGCGATGCCTAAAATTGTATTGTAAGGCTTCACTGTCTGGAGGCACAAACTATGGGAGGAGAGAATGGAAATTCATACAAATAGCTGCTGCACCTGATTTATCACTACAAGCTGAAGATGTAACCCCGCTGAATTCATAAATTGGCCCTAATGAGTTCAGTAAATTAGCTTAGTATGTTCATCTTGTATCTTAATGTTTACTGAAATGAATTAGCTCTTTTGCTTGGACAAAACCCTGTCTAGCACACTAGCTTTGACAAAGGAAACCCACTTTGAGCATCTAAGTGTTTTTTCATCTGGAACATCCATTGATTCTAATGTCTAATTAAAGTTAGTTAAATGTTAAATCTGACACACTTAGTTACGTGTTGACTTCAACAAGTATTTGTGTAATCCTGATCTAATGGAATATGGTGTGTTGTGTTACAGAGGAGCCATTGAATGTATCCGTGCCCTCGGTCGTGGTGAACCTGGAGAGACCCTCAGCGAGGAAGTTGTTCAGATGCTAACAGCTGCCTGTGACACTCTCAGAGAGTGTGCCAGTGGATTCACTAAACTATGCTATAGAGAACATGCAGCAGAGGCACACGTAGAGTGTGCGCACGGTCTGAGGTTAGAAGTTACTCTCTACCTTAAACCTGGTCAAAACTCGCACAGACTAAAATCAATCCAGCTAACATTTCCATATAGGGCTAACTATTCTGTTTTTTACTCCATGGAGCGCTGAGTGCAGCTGTCAGAAAAAAAAAAAGCAGTGTCACTAGTCGTATTAATAACATAAAGTACTGTGAAAGATGTAAAGATGAAATGTTTTGGGCTCCATGAAGTAAGGTGCTTAAAAATATGTCATTCTGAGGCAAAGAAGTCCGTGACCAATAAATCACAGGTGTGTTACTTGAGAGAACACTGTAACCACTGTAAAGATGATGTCACGCCATCATCAGTGCAACAGAGGATGATATGGAACAGAAACACACATGCAGCTGTAGCTGAAGGACTCCGATAAAACAATTGTACTCTGTATTTTTATGTGCTGAAATATGCTAATAAAATCCAAAACTCTAAAAAAAACTCTAAGTGAAATGACACGTCACAATGATGATATGGTGATAGGAATATTAATCACATATGGTTTGTCCTCATAATTGCTTTTATTACAGTAATTCAGGTACCATATCTAATTTGTTCACTAAGACAATAATATTTTATTCTAACCTAAAGTTCATCTTTTCTAGACTCTTTCAACAGGTCAGAGCCAGTTTTGAAATTTGTTTCACATTTGTTGTCTCACTCACACAAATTGACAACAGTACTTTTTTTGTGTGTGCTTTTTTTCTGACTTTGTCCACTCTCAACAATACTGCTCTCCAGACTCTTAGCGTACCGCACCACTTATACAGAGAAAAAACAACGCCTTCTGCTCGATAGCCTGTCCCAAATGCAGCTTGCTGTCACGGAACAGAAACATGTGGTGCTGAATGCTCAGAGGCTGCTTCCCTCAGAGGAGGAGGTAAATAAAGTGCATTTATGTTCCTTAAAAATTTGTTTTTCATTGTGATGATGCCCTCTCAAAAATCTTCTTTCAGACGTTCTGATAAACGCGCTGTCTGCTATCAGCCAAAATTTATAGCAGTCACAACCACTCTGTTAAACTTTTCTTTAAGGATACTGATCAGCGAATAGTGTTGCTGAAAATGAACACCAGAAATGACTTAACTGGGGAGGGAGAAAGGCATTGTTACAGCAATTGGAAAAAAAATAGCTTTGAACAGCTGTGTACGTGCATTTGCTTGGCTGTCACACTGTAGCTCAGGAGCTGAATTCCATCAAAAATGGCTGGCCCATTAAGGATGTGCAGATGGCTAAATGTTTGATCTTATTTAGAAAAGTATCTGAGCAAAAAAAGGCTCTCCTGTAGAAAACCCTGTTCATGGCTAAATGACAGAGAGAGAGGCTTTGTTTGTGCCATATGCATGTTCATTTTCTAAACAGTAATTGACTAAATCACAATGAAGCAGCTGCGTGAGCTTATTAAGGGTGTTGTGCCACTGTCTTATTCTGGGACCCAGGGCTGTGTGATGTTCACTTTAATATTTTGTGTGTGTCTGTGTGTGTGCGTGCCATTTGAGTTTTATACCATGGAAGTGAGGACATATTGGCCGGTCCTCACTCTCTGACAGACCTTTAAAGGGCTTTTTGAGGGTGAAGACTTGGTTTTAGGGTGAGGGTTAGAATTAGGTCAAGGTTAAGGTTAGGGTTAGAGTTAGGCATTCAGTTTTTATGGTTAGGGTTAGGGTAAATGGCTAGAAAATGCATTATGTCAATGAGTGTCCTCACAAGTATAACAGTACAAACGTGTGTGTGTGTGTGTCTGCGCACGTGCGTGTCGGAGTGCATGTGTATGTTGTTTTTGCAGGCCAAAGTTTAACAATGTTCAGATGAAAAACAAATAAAGTCCTCATTACTTTTACTTGTAAACAGCAGATGGGTGTTAGAATCATATTTTTTCCAAACGCTGTACAAGCCCTCAAACTGATGAGGTTATCTGAGGGCTTCTGAGCCAGAGATAGACTGGCAGAACACTTGCTGCAACCATTTACATGTTGATGGAATCATGAAAGAAATATTTGATAGAACAACTTTCACACCTGCTACAAATTCTTTTTATATTGAGTTTTTGATTAAATGTTGTGTTGGTGGTCAGCTGACGTTATTTGATGCTGGATTGTGACAGTGTGCTCTCAGCAGATGGTGCTGCTGCACCATTAAGTTTTGATATTCAACTTGTATCGAAACAAGAGGAAACAGCTGTAATTACTAAAGTAATGCTCATTTCATCGACTTTATGATCATGGGCTATTTCATAGTCAGTTTCTTCCTTTTTAAATTAGTGGATTTTAGGTCAAAATGTCAGTCAGTATGTGCTGATGTGTAAATTCCAGGTGTTTGTTCTGGTTCTTGTGTGTACTTATGAGTACATTTTCTCATACCTGTTTTCATGCTGGTTCTTGTCCTTGTCAGAGTCATGGACTGTCACTGGCAGCCATGCGGAGGCTGCTACGGCTGCGACTGACCCTGGCACAGTTTTGTCTGGCAATGCTCGAGGAGCACTGTGCTGAGAAGAAACGCCAAGTTCTGGCCCGAGAGAGAAAGACTTCTACTGAGATAGCAGTGGAAGAGTTCACACGCTGCACACCTGAGCCCAACTCTATTGAACAGGTGAGACAGTGCACAAGCACCTAAACCAGGGAACAATGTGAAATTTAAAAGATAAAATCAAACTTATTTTAAACCGTACTGATGCACTGCAAATTAACGGATTGTGCCAAAGCCAAAGCAAAGTTCTTGTAATGAACTTGTGCCTGAATTGGAAACATGTTTATTATGAGGACGAAGCCATCCATCCATCTTCTTCCGCTTATCCGGGGCCGGGTCGCGGGGGCAGCAGTCTAAGCAGGGATGCCCGGACTTCCCTCTCCCCAGACACTTCCTCCAGCTCTTCCAGGGGGATCCCGAGGCGTTCCCAGGCCAGCCGAGTGACATAGTCCCTCCAGCGTGACCTGGGTCTTCCTTGGAGCCTCCTCTCGGTGGAGCAAGCCAGAACACCTTTCAAGGAAGGCGTCCAGGAGGCATCCGATATAGATGCCCAAGCCACCTCAGCTGGCTCCTCTCGACGTGGAGGAGCAGCGGCTCTACTCTGAGCTCCTCATGAGTTACGGAGCTCCTCACCCTATCTCTAAGGGAGCGCCCCGCCACCCTGCGGAGGAAACTCATTTCGGCCGCTTGTATCCGAGATCTTGTTCTTTCGGTCATGACCCAAAATTCATGACCATAGGTGAGGGTAGGAACGTAGACTGACTGGTAAATCGAGAGCTTCGCCTTTCGACTCAGCTCCTTCTTCACCACGACAGACCAGTACAACGACTGTATACTGCTGCCGCTGCACCAATCCACCTGTCAACCTCATGCTCCATCCTTCCCTCACTCGTGAACAAGACCTCAAGATACTTGAACTCCTCCACTTGAGGCAGGAACTCTCCTCCGACCTGGAGGGCGCAAGCCACCTTTTTCCGGTCGAGCACCATGGCCTCAGACTTGGAGGTGCTGATTCTCATCCCAGACACTTCACACTCGGCTGCAAACCGTCCCAGCACACGCTGAAGGTCCTGGTTCAAAGGACGAAGCATCCTTTTTAAAAGAATCAGACTCACTATTTATCTTTTATCATCAGCAAATAAAAAGACAAATACTATCAAAAAATTTATTCCTCTCACAAATACAGCTTGTAGCTCTGCCCCTAACACCTCCGTTATTGTCCAAAAACTAAAACACTGTCATCACACTGCATTAGGTGGCATATTTCTTCATGACTATGATTCTGACCGTAGGTCAACACATATGGATGAGCTTAATGTAGAGCTGTAGTACCTGATAAATATGAAAAAAATCTAAGAAAAATCAGTGGGTGTGTGATAACCTGTGGCTTAATTACTACAAGTTTTAGGTAGAGTCTTTGCAAAGAAATCTTTTTAGAGGACAGAAACAGACAACTTTAAATGCAAAAATGCAAAATGTTTCCCCTAAACACCAACAACTTAAAGAACCATGTCAATACAGTCTTAATTTGTAGGTCAGGGGAGCGTGCGGGTTAGCATCTGCATCATCCAAATCTGACCTTGTTGTCAGAAATTTAAGACTTGAGTACTTGCTTCATGTTTTATCCAGATAAATCTCTTCTCCTTACCCAACACAATGCTGAGCAGCTTTTATTACAGTTTTTGCCATCAAAAAAAACCCAACAAATCTGATTGTGTGTCCAAATACAGTGTTAACCGCTCATAGTGATCACTTTTTCAGTAATTAACCACTGACATGGATCAAAAAGCTTGGAACAGAATCATCCCAGTACAAATGTTGTACAAATTATTTGCTTATAGTAGTAGTTCACTTACAGTGTTCATTTTGAGTCTGTTCAGACACAATATGGAAAAAAATGAAAATTATTTTTTGCTTTCTGTGCATTGTCATGTCAACCTGTCTGCTTCCAGCTGGTCTCCTTTAAGTTTTCGCTTGTTTTTCAGATGATGATAAAAGTACATTTCCTGTGATCCATCTCCTCATTGACCTCAACTTCTTTGTGTGTTGTCCAGGAATGGCTGAGTGTGGGCAGTACCTTGGGTGAAGTGGCTCAGCTGGATGCACTCAGTTCTCAGTGCCTGAACAACATGGAGACTAAAGCTTGGTGCCTGACCCTGATGGGAAAATACCTCAGACTGCTGGCCGTGCAGGAGGACCCAGTTTATTTTTGTGCTCTCTGGGACAAACAAAGAAAGGTAGACACCCCACGTGTTAATACATGACTTTACACATAATCCTCATGTTTACATGTCTGCTACTGCTACAGGTTTGTGTTTCATATAAAAAATTGTGTAATTCAGAATAGTATTTACAAATCACAGGGGAATTTCAAGGGAAAATTCATTGAAAAGATTCGATATAGAAACCAGACCATTAAAATAATATAGCACAATGAATTTCTTTCAAGCCTGTTTCTTTTCTTTTGAGTTTGTTTCTTTTTGAGTTCATCATCCACTGAGTTTGTGTAACTGAATCATCAGCATACATCGTGATGATAATTTTAACATAAGCCTGAAAGCTTTAAACAGCCACTTTATCTTTGTCCTTTTTTGAACTCCACATCAGACTGTTTACACCTTCAGAAGTTTTGTAACCACAAAAGTGACATACCACAGAAAACATCTGTTATGTTTTGGACATACTATGTTCACATATTGTTTTTTCTGGCAGAATAGAGCTGAGATGAGGGGCTTGTACTGTGACTGAAAAAGCTGTATGAGGGTTTCAATTGGCATTAGCTAAGCAGCTAATTTAGGGCTATGTTAATACATTTGACTTCACAGCTAACAACGGGCTGACATCACATAGAGTCATAAAAGCACAACACTCTCCCGCAACATTCAGATCTGTTATGACAGTTTCTGTCTACAATATCATAAAGCTCAGGGTAAAAAGAAATGAAACAAACTTTCCCTCCATTGCATGATCGAGGAGGGAAAGTGACAATAACAGTACCTTCCTGAAAAGTTAAGAAATTTCCCATTCAGAAAATATGGACACGGGGCTTTCCTTATCTTTGGAAGTCAAATGAGTCTTTGTTGGGGGTCTTTTGGAACTTCTGTTGCAGAGGCACACACACACACACACACAAATGCAGGGTAACCTGGAAAAAGTAGCCACACAGGGTGAAAAGCTTATAAGGATTAGAGAGATGGATGTCTGCTCACGTAATTAAACCGACAAATACTTTCATTTTCATGTTTTCATGTTTCGTGATCACGAGGGGATTTTAGACTAATCACAGCTGTTTTTCTGTAATCTTGAACTTACTTTGAGCAGGATGGGGCTTGGTCTGACCCTGAAGCTGTTTCCATGGAGGAAGAGGATTCAGAGAAAGAGAAAGACAGAAGATCAAGCAGAAGAGAGCAGAGGGTGTCCTCTGCCAAAAGTGCTGAGCTGCAGGTACATACCTCCTGACAAGTGACCCCATCACTTCTGACTCATCTCTAATCTAAGGTCTTTATACCGTAGTTCACATCACATCTTAAATCCCATGGAGGTAAATCTCTGGGTACTCTGCATAGTTCTCATATTGAAAGTCCATGCAGACAGATCTACTTTCTACATCAAACTAGCTGATGCAGACTGAAATTGGGGAAATCTATTATTTATGTGGAAACCTTGCTGAATATTAAGTAAAATGAATGTTGATTTTGCTATTACAGAACTTGTGTTGCTGCCATACAAAACATGCATAAATAACACAACTTTTTACTATTCTAAACATGCTGTGCCTGTCAAAATTTTGAAATATCTACTGGCAAATGTAAAAGCAAACATTTAATAAGACCTTGGTGGGATAAATACCTAGCTGCAACTTGGTGAAAAGAATAAGGACACCATTCCTGATCAGTGTGCCACATTTCCCAGCTTTTTACCATTCGGTTCTGTGGTCAAGATAAACTTTATTATCCACGAGGGGAAACTCCTGTGGCTTTACACGTCTTCCCAACATACACAAAAAAATTCAAAACATAACATGGCTTAAAATATAGACAACAAAACCAATACAGTGAAGTGTACACATAAAGTGTAAAATAAGTGTATAAAAACAGTGTTCTGAAAAATGTGAAACTTGATAGTGATTTTAATCTGGCATTACACAGTCTGATTGCTGTGGGCACAAATGATTTACTGTATCTGGCTGTTGTGATTTTCAGTTGAAGCAATTGATTGTTTGTCCTACTACTTCTCTTAAATTTCAGGTGGAGGGAATAAGTAGGGTCGCTGAGGATCTGATCTGCTTTTTTTTTAGAATCAACTCATTGTACAACTGGGATGCAGACACCTGGTCAATCCCAGTGATCTTGCTAGCTGTCTTGATCATACACTGAAGTTTGCTGTGATGTTGGGTCCACATGCTTCCAAAAGTGCAAATCAGGCCAAAAGAGAGAACACTTTGCAGGACAGATTTATAAAACAGTTGGATAATGCGTCTGTCTATTTTAAATTCCCTCAGTTTCCAAAGAAACCTTACCTTACCTTCTGTGGGCTGCATAAACTCCAATGGCAGGAAGTCATGGGGGTGGGGGGCCTTTGAGTGACTGAGGGGTGGGAACAGACAGGTGCATGTGTGATGAGCAGAGATTTCTGCTCCTAAGCTCCACTCACATGCTCTGGTGTCAATGGTGATTTTACTCAGGAAGGCTATAATTGTTGAGTGTAATCCCACTACACTTCTGACATTGGCATGAGAAGTAATGTAAACACATTTAAGTATTTCTGGAGTTTGATCAAATATAATTTGTTCAAATATTTTAAAGGGATAGTTCAACATTTTTGAAAATTCGCCCATTGTCATGATCCCCATAGTCATAGCAATAGGCACATTACCTTTTTTTGTCGATACAAGCTGTTTCCAGGTCAGCGGAGCAGAGCCGCGAGCTGCTCAGCTACTGCTACGC
>JAQLOL010000003.1:4744056-4755745 GCA_029783665.1 Naso thynnoides | reverse complement strand
GTTTTTCAAATCTGTCTCAACAGCCAAACTGGTTTTCAGATCGTAGACCATAGCTTTAAGAAAGATACAAAAATGCACATACATTAACAATAGTAATTAAATAATAATAGTGATCAACCAATTCATATAAAATCAATCAATTCTTCTTCTTTACTTTCTCTCTAAAAAATCAACATAAAACAGCCAGCTGAAAAACAATTGGTGAACAAACCAAATACCTAACAACCAACCAACCCATCACAGCTGCTCAGAGAGACAATAATAATGAGCTGTCACCCTGAGCAAAGACACACAAAAGAAAAACCTCAAAGTAGTTCATGTAAGCATTGATAAAACCTTAGTTTCTGTTTAAAATATACTTGTCCTTTGAATGTTTATTATGTGGGAGACTATTAAATGACACAATAGACCTTTAATGGACAGTTTTTTTTTCCATAGAATTGGATTTTGGACAGGGCAGAGTCATCTGCCCCCTGCTCGCTCCTCTAGTGAAATATGTACGAGTATCAGAACAGTAATTATCTTGCTAAATAAAAAGCAAAAGTATACTGTGACCATGTGATTCTTGTAGTGAAACACCAACACGTCCATGTTTTTATCTTTCTTAAAGACATAATATACAAGTATGTTTAGGCTTGTGTTGTGGAGGTGTATCCTGTGGCAATAACTTACTGTAGTGAGATTTCACGTTGGACCAAGGGTGTTGGACTAAAGAACCAACAGACTGACTACAGCTCAGCTGCTGGCTTGATTCTGAGTTTCAAAAAATCACTGAAGTTAACCACTTCAGTGTTTCTGCATTTAGCTGTTAAATAAGTGATTTTCTTGTCTGAAAAAAAAAAAGGTTCGATTCAAGTTAATTTAGTGACTAAACCGACAATCAATGTTTAATCAATAGTAAGTGCTGTCATTTGCAGAGGATTTTAAGGGTTGCAGCCATGAGGAAACTTTTATAGCAGTTCTTAAGGTTTAGTCACCAATAAATGTCATTGACTTTGCAGACTGAGTATCTCCCCCCTCTTTTTCTAGTCCAAATACCCTGTAATCTACCCCCGACCCCCCCCCCCCGACAAATGTATGCATTAATTTTGCTTCCTGTTTGTGGTAGTTGAAAGTGACAACAAAAAGGAGACCAAAGGTGGCAAAGGAACTAAGGGGAAGGGAGATCAAAGCCAAGCCATCAAAGTGGTGAGTTCAGTAAATTAATCTGGGCCTGCCAGATACAGACAGCAATATTACTTTTACCTGCTGTCAGCACTGGCAATAATTTAAGTTCCTCTGGCCTCCCTTTTAAGTGTGGCTTTTCAATCAATTACATAATGTGTTTTCATAAAGATCCTATTTCGAGCTTCTGAGCATTTATCTTCTGTCATGCACCACTTTTAATTTTTCCACCTGCCTGTTCCTTTTTGATTCCATGTCTTTTGCTCTGTCCCCTCTGTCTTAAAATTCACTCTCATATTCCGTCCCACAACATATGTAATGTGCTAGAGACCATATGTGTGTGTGTGTGTGTGTGTGTGTGTGTTTATACACTTCATGTCTGTAACTGTCTTAATTAGAATTTTTTTTACCCAGATACCAGTGAATCGTGCATCGCCTTCTTACACCTTCCCAGTGGACATACGTAATGTCAAATGTATGTATGGTTTGGATTTTTTGGAACTAATCATTTTTCTCTTTGATGAGCTGGCTTTATGTTTGTGTTTTGGATTATAAGATTGGAATGCACTACTTTTCATGGATTATTTATTTTCACATCTACAGATATTGTTGACCCTCATAATGAAGGTAATTTTGGTAAGTAAATGGAATTGATGGAATCCTTTTTCTTTTTTTCCTTCCTTTTACATTGCATACCCAGAGCCGGTGCGTCCATATAGGCGAAGTAGGCAATTGCCTAGAGCAGCACTTTGGCGGGGGTGGTAAAATTTGGACAAATAATAGTTTTGGGCGATACACTAAAATTTTCCAACCGGCCACCATCAGCCAATGAACCAATGAAAGCCAGAAAACCACAGATTCTGCCCATTCCTGATTTTTTCAGCATATGCATGTAAAATGGCCACATATTGCATATTGCGCATACTTCTAACAGCCTTTTGTTGATACTTTGAGCACATGTTGTGTTTCTGCTGTGTTGTGTTGTTGGTGGCACAATTGTTTTTCCCTTTGAGCGGCAGAAGAGCACGCGTTGGCCCTGTGCAGACCTTCCACTATATTTCCATGATTAAAAACTAGAATATTGAGTTGATCTCTGAGGGTGGATATGTCCTGCACTATGCCAGAAAGAATTGCTTCTTTATGATCAGTTAGAATGCTGTTTCACTGTAGCTACTTTTATTTTATGTTCTGTTTGGGTGGTGTGTTTTGGACTTAAGTACAGTCCTGGGAGTACTTTGGTAATTAATGATCTCTTTTGATCATTTTCTTCTCAGCTCATAACCCCTTAAAGCATCCTTCTGGCTATTATATTAAGCTATTTCACAAAACCTCGACTTTTTAAAGTCTTATCTTACAGCTCCCAGTGGAAGGTTTTATAGTATTTCTGCGTTGTTGTCTGTTTGGCACAGGAGGGACCAGTCTGAGCACAAGGATGAAAGAGGTTTTGGAAACCCACAGGCAGCATTTTACCCATCTATGGGAGGGCTTCATGGGCAGCAAACAACCACCCAGGTTAGAACCTTTAAGTAAAACAAAACTATGCAGTGCCACATGTCGTTGTTTGGTCTTTCACCGAGCATACTGAGAATCAACTGTATTTGTTACATTGCAACGCACCTGATCATTTTTTACCACTAACCCTTCCCCAGATGTGCACCCAGCCTGTCTGAGATGGAGCAGCTGCTGTGCAAAAGCAGTGCAGTCATCTACCTGGGGATGGAGCGCTTCATGGCAAACATTCCACCTGCAACACTAGCAGCCCTCAATCTGTCTGGTACTATATCCCTTCACACTTCATTTTCCTTTGCTTTTAATAGCAGCTGAAAGCATTTTACTGTGTTTTGTTTTTAAACTGTTAGAAATCAGCATTAAAAATTCACACTATATTGACGCTATCCCTATAAATCTTGCTGTATGTGAGCAAGCAGACTCCATTACCACTCTCACTGCATGTCTCCAAAACATAAAAATGATCCATGTAAAAGTCACTTTTTCATATAATGTTGTAAAACAATGCGAATGATAGAAAACCAGTCTGACATCAAATGTCTTGAGTATCTGTTGTCCCAGGGATGTACCAGATTTTATAATATCACACAGCCTCTTGCTTCTAGAGTGTTTTACATAAATTCATAATAGAAATGGAATTAGGTGGCAAAATACTATAATGAATAAATGATTGAAATGTGGTGCAGAGCCGTCTGTGAATTATATAAGCAGTAAATGGAGCAGTAGGCCTAATCTCCTTGAAGATTTCTCATTTACTGAATGGGTGTATATATAGAAATATCCCTGTTCTGCAGTGAGAAATGAATGAGGTTTTGCTATCCGATCCCTGCTATAACATTTCCACAACTTCACCCACTGCCTGTAAAATTAGTTTAATTGAGAAAATCTGGTGAGGATAAATGAGGAATCCTGTGTTCATTTCTTTGTCATTTAGTCCTTCCTACTGATTATGACATGATGTCATACAAGATGACACAAGGGGCTCTATTTTCATACCGGCACATACCTGGTCTAAGCTCACATCCAGGCGTGTTGTTAAGTTGGTGCAGCATAGACTTTTTTCCGTGCCTGTGCCAAGTTGCTACCTTCATGGACTGACGTGACCCTGTCTGTGCCGAGCTGGGTGGAGTGGTACAACAAAGGGTGTGTCGGTGAAGATGCGCTGGTGCTTTGCAATCTTTGGCATCATCGTTGAGGTGAACTTGTGCTGGTGCCAGCCCAAACCAAGTCTAAGGGGTCTGACCAGGTCTTTTACCAGCCACCATTTTGCACTGGCACTTTTGTGTAACATTTGTCTTGATTAAAAAAAATCAACAACCTCTGTCACTTTAAAGACAAAACTGTATTAAAAAATTTATTAAATAATCATAAATCTGCCCCTGCCCTGCATACAGCCAGAAACT
Organism: Naso thynnoides; assembly: GCA_029783665.1. Taxonomy (NCBI): domain Eukaryota; kingdom Metazoa; phylum Chordata; class Actinopteri; order Acanthuriformes; family Acanthuridae; genus Naso; species Naso thynnoides. The sequence goes on along the minus strand of JAQLOL010000003.1, from coordinate 4,751,669 downwards.
GAAGGCTGATAATCATCCACTCCAGTGGGCAGAGAAGTAAAATTAAATGAATTAATAAATAGCCTACAAACACTGTTGATGTCTTTATATGTGGCTGATATTAAAACTAATAGAGTTCAGTAAATTTGAGGGTACACTTTTAGGAGCTTGTAGGCCTACTTTGTGTAAACAATATGTCAATGAGCCATGTGCTTTTTATATGAAATAGCCATGCACTGCTCAGAGCCACTGCGTGTTGATGGACAGAGCCGCTTAAACACAGGTCGTAAATTATCAGTACTGGATGGGAATATTAATGATGTTGGTGAGCAAAAAAAACAAAAATCAAAATTATTTAACAAAATTGCAAATATTTAGCTTGCTAACTGTTGGTTCTAAGTTGGAGGAGCTGACAAGAACTTGTCATGGGGAGAGGCAGCCTTATACGGGATGAGGAGGACTACCATTAAGTTGGTTGAAGTAATTAAGTGATGGGTCTTATGTTTGTAACAGGATTTGAGCTGCTGACTTTATGCGGCTTGCTATAAATGAAAATATCGGCTGCTGACTTGTTAGCTAGCAGGCAACATCAGCCTAAAAAATGAGTGTGTGCTACAAATAATGTGTGGTCAGTTTCATTTTCATCGCCATTCATTGTAACGCTGCCAGGTGTTTTTTTGTTTGTTTGTTTTTTTCAACTCTCTGTACTCCATCCCGAATCCGTCCCAAAATGAATTTACGTGCTCCTCTGTCCTATTTTTTATCGACCCCGAGGTTACCGAAGGTCCTTAAGCTCGAGCCCTCACTATCTGAATCTTCTGTCCAAATTGCAAACCTGCCACTGTGGCTTATGGATTAATCTTATTCACCTGCCACCTCATTAATTTACCTGCATTTGGTTATGAGCACATTGCTCTTCATCAGTGTTGTTAAACAAATTGCAATAATGAGCCTGACTTATGAGCCTGAGTAAAGTTTGGCTGGCACTTATCTGCTCCTTCTTCAGCTGACATTGACAATAAACTGCATCGCAGCGGTCTTCAAGAGAATAAGAGGAGATGATCTGATTGGCCAGGAATGAAATCAGCTTTGACACACCTTCCTCTAGTATTCCTACTTTACCACTGCACCCAGACTGACGAAAATAGATCTCTGAGTATATTAAGTAAAAGTGCGTCAGAATCATAAATCAGTTCAGCCAAAAGAAACTGTGCTCACCGAATGACTGGAGAGAAATAAAAGTCAAAACTACTGAGTCAATGTTTTCAGTGAACTATCCTCTTTGATAAAACTTTAACAAAACCATTGATTTCTTTTCTTGGGGCAGTCTCAAAAGAAGTCCTGGCCGTTGTAATTTATTTACAGTCGGGACAAAAAGTCTCCAAGTCCGACCCTCTCTTTTCCATTATTGGAGGAGCCCTTTTCCCCTCTTTAAATAAATGAAAATCTGCCCCACTCCCCTCAGCTCTTCACCCCTTCAGAGATCACAAAACAAATGTGGCTTCATCTTCATGGCTTCTTTCTTCTCTTTCACCAGCAAACAAAGGTAGTCTGAGGAAGGGTGAACTTTATCCACTGTGATTGACAGTGTGTCAGGCTGTCCTTAACGCATCGCCCCAGGCCAGACATATGTGCTACCCGCTAGCCTGGCGTTAGTGCTGCTAACTATAGTGTGACTGACACCATGGTCTGAATTCCAGCTGCTGCTTCACAACACACCAGATTGTCTGACCTAATTGGCCATCAGGATATGATTAGGCGATGGCAGATTTGTGTTTCTCAGGAAAAAAAAGGTGTCATGCAGTACATGCTGCACCATCTGTACTCATATCTTATCTGGGAATTGTGTTGCTTTATCATGGCATCATTATGTTGTTTAATTATATTACAATTTAACATGGCTCTTTGAGGGACGAACCTCAATGACTGGAATGCTGCTGTGACTGACTGGTTTTAGACACTCACATCAGAGCGGACTGATGTGAGTCTCGCTGTAGCCCCAGGCAGACAGGGGGTCTGTGGAGGTGGGGGCATATTCACTGTATCGGAAGTCAGACACAACAGCTGCAAGGCACCGCCTGTCCAATAAAGAAGACGACCTCACTGACACACACCTGGTGTCAGACACAAGCAGCCGCTCTCTCACACCCACAGGTCTCGTCCAAGTGCATGCACAGTAAAAGCCTGTTTTGTGTACAAATAAATAGCTGCACTGCAGTAAAGTAGCACCGTTTCTGCCTGTTTGACCCTGTGGCATGGCCGATTGGCCCAATATGAAGAAATGTTTCCCATCTGTTTGTTTTTGCACCTTGTGTATGGAACACTGAACTCTCTCAAAATGTCATGTTTCAGTAAAAAGAATATTTGTCTTTATACAGAGATAGTGCTGCATCTCTGTCTGACGCCTGAAAGCCATTCCAGGGAGTTATTAAAATTAAATAAAGCCAGAAGTAGCAGAAAAGGGCAGAGGCTGCCCCTGTTATCAAGATAAATTCAATCATTTAAACACCTCGTAGCCTTATATACATTTTGCACAACCAAAACCATTTGTGTTTATTACATTTAAACACTCTACACTGAAACTAAATTCAGAACAAATGTCATGTGCAGCATCTGTATTCTTGCCCTGCACATTTGCTGGATATCTATGAGTTTTCTTTTGTGCCACAACACTTTTTAATTTGATTTTTGCAGGGTAATGGTTAGTGGGCACAGTTTATTGTGTTAAACTTCTAGTTACAATTTTTAAATGAAGATGGGTTTAGTCCCAGCCTTTTCAAGAGCTTTGCTTCACCATGTATTTTTTTCAAATTGAGAGCTTCTTTCAATATTCTTCTTAAGTGACTGAAACATAATAATTTGTTTTTTTGTCCTTAAACTAAATGGGTGTGTAATACTGTGAAAACTTCTGTTCGTTATTATTTGTAGCACCACAACGTTTACCGGTAAGTAAAATAGTTGCCAGCATACACAGGCTGCGACACTCATGAATCATGGAATTGACCTCCTTAAATTAACTTTGAAGAATACAACACAAATGCACTTTGGCTTCATACTGTTGCAATGCAAAAATAGAAACATCGTCAACATCGTTATCTTTATTTTTGAATGCACTTTTGATCATTTTTATCACCACTTTTCCACAAAATCACTTTTCTAATTTGTGCTCTGGTTTTCTTTTTTTGCTCTCATTCTTCTCCTATCAAACACGGGCCTTTAACTCCACCCGTTTCAGAGTTTAACATGACATGACAGAACACTGAGGCAGCCAGTTATGAGACAGGGCTCGCACTCTATGTGTTGTGTATTTTGTTAGTGAGGATTTCTATTTAAATAGTTGTTTTCAGCTGTGAGTGCATAATTGTCTTTTAGCAGAAGAGCTTCATTTATTCTGTTGCCAGATGATGATAATGTTTGTTCTCTTCAGAATGCCGCATGGCTCTGCTTTTCGACCTGGTTCAGAACAGTGCCAGTGTTCTCCGCCAGTCAAACTCTGACATACACAAGAGGTAAATAAAATAACTACTGAATGAAGCTCTAACTCTGTTTTTGAAATACCTTTTCAGTTTTCTTTCCTTTATCTTTCTTCCCTCTATCTCCCTGATTTGATTTACTGGATTCACTTGCAGTGGTGATCATTTCAGTTTTTGTCTTTGGAAGTGTATCAGCTTTCAATATTTTGGAGAGAAGGCGATTCCTTTCCCTCTGTGTTTCATAATCTCACTATTAATCTTCTCTCCAGTGGGGGACAGTTGGCCCTGGAGAAACCCCTGCAGACTGCTCTGCTGCTGAGTTTGGATGGTGTCGGCTGTGTTGGGCTCAACCAATGGCAAAGCAGCCTTCAACAGAACACACACAATATGGCCATTGTTCTAGACAGTAAGTGTTGGAATTTCAAGCCTCTTTACACATTTCCTTTATTTCTGTGAGTGTTATTAGCAATTACAGTGATATAATCTATGTGTTACACCATATGTTGCAGGTCTCCTGAGGGGCAGACAGACGTCTGGACAGGCCATCCAAGCCCTGAGGAGAGGGGACACTTCAGAGATATCACAACACAAGGTCATGGACTCATATGGTACTGTATTTCCTACAGGAGGCCTAATTTAGCCTCACATTTGCATTTATATTTACTGTAAACACATCCAAGGTCATGTGTGTTTGTATGGGTGCATCACAGACACCCACACATATTTCTTTTTCTGGAAATGAGGTTTGGGTTTCTTTGCAAAGAGAAAAAATAAACATGGAAAATCATTTAAATGATGATTTCAGCTTAACTGGATTTTAATGTAACCCTCAGATATAATTATTTCTTTCTTTGTTTTTTTTTTTCTGCAGATCAACTGCTCCTCACTGACTCAAAGGATGATGATGTTCACCGCAGAACGACTCTCATGTCATCAGCCTTCAACTGCATTCTTTATGGACTCCCTAACTTAGTTTTCACATAATATACTGTTTGTTCTTAATATTTCTCACTTACATTTCAAAGTTCAAGATGATTATATGCATTTGTCAGCTGAAGCAGCTGTAGTGAGAAGGGGTTAAACAGTTCATTACAGCTGATCCTTGAATCTTTACCAACATTTTCCACTTTTAATTTTATTTGAAAATGCAGATTTTTATACTTAGTATTTTTAAAATTGTTTTTGCCTTAAACAGTAAACACATGCATATAAAAAATAACATGTTTAACTCTATAAAGATAATAGTCACAGAGAGGGGAGCTTACTGAGATTCACCCTCTACTTTGGCTGTGTTATTGAAATAGCAATATTATTGCAAACACTGCACGCATTAATTGAACCTCTTTGCCTTTCAGAAAACACTCAATACATTGAGTGTATTAAGTGTGTTGTCCCGGTCAGTCAACGAAATTACCAATATTTCACTGATGTGGATTAGTATTGGACTTTACCAAACTGAATGAGAAACAATTTTAGGCCAAAAAGTCAAAAACTGTGAAAATAATGGAACGCTATAAATAAGAGGACTGAGCTAGAAAATAATGGCTCCCAGTCAGATATGCTTTGAATGCTGTGATGCAGCCTCACATTGAAACTGTAGCTGAACTTTTGTTGTGTCTGTTTACTCTGATTTGATGGTACTGGCCTTTTGTTGACAGTATTTATCAAAATTCTGTTGTTTAGACACTTTTTTAAGGATGCACCCATTGTTTAAACATGCTTTGTCAAAACTATGTCAACATGAAACCCTTTAGACCTGTTCTGAAATTAATTCTGTGCACACCTTTGCATTGCAGTGCTACATTTGTTTTTATATAGAACTAAATGTTAATTCCTAAGTGGTAATTACACTGCTTGAGAAAAATGTCCCACTGTATGAGCTGTGTGATGTAAGGTTTTAAATGGGGCCCAGTGTTGTATATATCAAGTTAAGTCAACTCTGAAGTTAGAAGGCAAAGTGAAGTCATCACTGCCGTCTCGTTTTATTCCCTATTAGATTTCAGTGTGTAATTTTCCCCAAACACTGGTTAAATATGCATGTAGAGCCAATGAGCAGAACCTTTGTACACCTGCAGACTGAAGGTTGCGTTGGAGAAGACAAGACCGAGGGCTAACCGTATTAGAACAAAGAACTCAAGCACACTATGCCTGGTGGAGTTTTTTGGGAACAGTGTTTTGGTACACAGACCTTCATCACATCATTTCACAAGACAAAAGGAGAGAACACCTTTGAGGAGAGCAGCAGCTCTGGAAAAGACCAAGGAGAGCTTGCTTATCCACCAGATCAATTTCAGGGTGAGTCTGGAATCTGCTGCTGGCACGAGACTTCGGGGTGGCACAAGTCTGTCGTCACCACATGAGGAGCTACAGGCTACAGTGAACAGTGAGGCTAAATACATGGCATGTGACATTTTCAAAACAACTTGAAACTTTGAGGGTTCTGGATACTTAGATTACTTTAGATGAGCAGTATAGGAGGTGTTTTCTGGTTTTTTAATGTTTGTTATTTTTTGCTTGTTTGTTTTTTACATTTAAAATTGGTCACCATTCACAACAATTGCTTAGGAGATTATTGCAGCGTCCTATTCCTGTGAAACTCCAACAGTGTTCTGTGGACTAAAATACCTCATCCAAACCTCCATCAGCATGAGGGTGAGTACATAATGACTGAATTTCATTTTTGGATCAACTATCTCTTCAAATCATTGGTTGACCCACGTGGACCAATCAGATCACACAACATTTTATATTTCTTCTTTGTTCATACTGTCTGCATAGAATGTCAGAATGTGATTAGCTGGACTTTAATGAGTGATGTCATCCTGTTGTGTGACTTGATTGGTGTACATGGGTCTGTCAACCTTGTGTAGGTGCACTCTCCTTTTGTCTTGTGAAATAAGGTGAAGATCTGTGTACCAAAACATTGCACTGCAAGCAAAGAAGATAGTATGCAAGAGTTTGTTGTTCTACCTGTGTTCATGTGGAATTAGAGAATTTTTTTTGGTTTGCTTACCTTCTGACATACACACACAAATCACCAGAGTAGAAGCCACAGCAGATCAAATGGCATTTTGGGAAATATTCTTCCTTCTTTCTTGTAAATAAGTGAATTGCATTAAAAGATTGCCTTGATCTGTTTTACGAAGCAGCACCTGGAAATCTCATTTATTTACAAATTATGTCTTTCTTTTTTTTTATCTGTACAAAAAAAGATGAAACGGTCTTGGACATAGAGCCATAGATCATTGTTGTGCGCAATAAAGAGAAAATGTGTTTATTAGTGAGCTTTAGAAGTGCTAGAGGACTGATTTTGTTGCATCAGTTTTGCTACATTCAGACTCATACATTTGATTTGAAATGTTGCTCTGTGTTCCCCATCAGACATTAATGATGAGATAACAGAGCTTCTCCTCTGCAGACACACAGTGACTGTAGTGCTGCAATAGTGCTCATGAATGCAGAGAACTGTACCCTTTTGAACAAATTGCTGATTATCGAATAACATTTATGAAATTGTTTGCTCATGTCTGCAGCGCTGATGCCTGGACAGCTTGTTCTTTTGCTGATGACATTCAGAGCAAGTTGCAGGGTACCACTTTTCTGGTTTCCCTGATTCTGATAAATAAATGCTGCTAGCTGTCTGTCCTCTCACCCAGAGACAAGTTGTCTCTCAGCCCTCTGGGTAGCCAACAGATGTCTCTCACAGTTGCTGTTGCGCTCCCAGTGTTCACGCATGTTTAGATTTCAACTCCTTATGTAAACAGTGTGCATAGACATTTACAGTATATACACTTTATTTTATTTTCAAAAATAAACATTTATTGGTGTCACTACTGTGTGAGATTTTGCATCCTTTTGCTATTTAGAGTAGATTTTAAACGAATCCCTACTTGCCTGCTGCAATCTATCAATTAATTAATCAAAAACTAATGGTTTTATTGATTCATCTTATTGATTGACACATTGTAAATGAATGATATCTTGATGAAGAATCAACACAGCATGGAGAACATACCATTGCTACACACCAGTGTTTTCAACACATTCCTACTGACATTCTTGCTAAAGGACTGAAGTTCACCTCATTAAAGGACAATTCCGGGCAAATTCAACCCTGGGGTATTTTTTATGTTACGTTCGGGGTTTAAAGAATGAATCTGA
>JAQLOL010000003.1:4725599-4735898 GCA_029783665.1 Naso thynnoides | reverse complement strand
TCTCTGGTACGGGCCCATGCTAAAGCCCACCAGGTGTGCCACAGCCTCTCATTAGCAAGAGACCAATGTTTTAAAGATTCGAAAAGCTTTATTTTCAGACAGATTTTAATTTTCAACATTGCTATTTTAGTGAGGCAGGAAGTGAAATGGTGGCATAAAAGGAGCAAGACATAGATGAGGAAAAGATTCATCTGAATTTTGTTTTGTAGTCTATCAGTCATCCTGTTGTTTGGAACAGAAATATGTATCCAGAGACTGTGAGGATCTCATTGCATCAGTGTGGTAATGAGGGTCCCTTAGGCAGTGCTGACTGACGGGCTGGGTCAGTCTCACTGATAAACCAGCAACATGTTTCTCTTGGCAAACACACTCATGGAATGAGTTGACATTGTGTGCATGGAGGAGTGACCCTCAGGCAAGGAGTTACACTTGTGGCATTGCTCTGGGGCCTTAGACTCTATGTGCTGGCAAGCAGACCAGGTCCGTCCTCCTCCTCCTCGCTTCCTCACCAGCTCTTCTCAAACCTCGTTGCAAGGGCTTAGTGAATCATAAGAAAACCCTTGCTTGGTGTGCACATGCTGGGACCACAGAGAATGCTGGTACTGTGGCTGCAATACTAGAAGAAAAGTAAAATTACCACCAATTTTTTTTTTGTCTCTACCTTCCAGGGTACATCCATATTTATCTAGACTCATAGTTTAAAGCGTATGTAGTGAATACTTCTGAAAGAATATAAATAAAGGAATTAAAGCTGAGGCAAGCAACATCTGGAAGTCAAGCTAGCTGTACCATGAGACTCCTTAGGAAGCAGCTCTGGGGCGCCTTCCTCTCCTTGCTTTGCTCAGGCTCACATTTTATTAGGGACTGAGCCCATAAGTCAAGGACTCCTCTAGCAAGGCTAGAAAAGACTTTGACCCATAAATCTTGTATTTACATCTTTTTGCTTTCTTTTATCATTTTAATTAGAGTTATTATATATAGAGATATTAGAGTTATTATATATAGATATTAGAGTTAAAGTCTTAAAGCTTTTTTTGCTCCTCCTCATATTTTATTATAATGGGTGTGTATGGCTCGAGTGAATCACGTGACCGACGCCAAGGTGCCAAAATGTACTCTCTCGGGCCACCTAGAAACACTAAAATGGCCACTCTGGCCCGCAGAATTGTCGTAGAAAGATCCAACTAAAAATTGTTTGTCTCATCAAGACCCAAAAATCACTTATTGACACCCCTGACCTAAATCCAACAGGAAGTCAACAATTTGCATTTAAAAATAAGATTTTGGCCCCAAATTTGGCCTTGTATATTTGCTATCTCTGTTGAGGGTGTTAATTGTATCAGCTTCAAACACTAACAGATGACTAAGGAGACACTGTTGATAAAAAGTTCTGAATAACTTTTTCATTACTTAAATAGTTTGGATTTTATAAGCCATCAAAGTTCAAGTCCCAAATCATTTTGTTTGCCTCTCTCAATCTAAATGAATGGGGAAAAAACCTCAGAGGCAGAGAAAACGTCCTCGTTGCACACCATGAACAAGTGGTGATTCTGGCTAAACTGTGGCTCACATCGATGAAACATTGGGATGTATGGTGCCACAAGGACTTCCCCAACAAGATAATATAAGTCTTGTGGGGATATATTTTATAACATGGCTGCTACAGCGAGAGACCACAAATGGTGCTACATTTCTTGTCACTCTCTTTTAGGTCCAGTTTGCACCAAAGATTCACGATGAGACGAAAGGGGAGGTTGCAGGAGCGTAAACTGGTCCTTCCCTGCAGCCAGCTGACGGTGTCACCCGCAGACACTATTATCGCCAGAGGCTAGTTTTAGAGTAAAAGGCACGTCACTTGTTTCAACAGCCACTTAGCTAATAGCAATGTCACCGGTCGCTAAGAAGTGCAGCCTAGAGCAGCCTAGAGCAGCCTCTCTAAAATTATTGTGATTAGCCAAAAATACCTCGTCACGGTCTGAATACAAGAGTCACGGAGAGGTGCAGAAGTGTAGTGTATTTTCAGACTACCTGAATTACAATATGCTGACAGATTCTTTTGGAAATAGTGCTGTGACACCAAAGACAAACTGCCCCAGCTAATTTTAAGTGTATAATTTTGGCAAAATGACTTTGTTAAAATGTATGCTCCCAGTGAATCATTTTCAGTGAGGAACTTTCACTCATGCCTTATAATATATAATATAAAGCTTTTAAATAATGCTTTTAGACTTTACTCTTTAATTCTCTTTTGAACCTAAATTGTGGGTTACATGTAAATAAAGCACCTAAAAATAGTAACATTTGATTGACAGTCCTGCCTCTCCCTGGAAAATAGCTGACCATAATTTGCGATACTTACGTGGCACTTGGGGAAGCCAATCCAATATCAGCAGTAAGCAGTGCCACCCCAGGCCCCCCTTCTGGACTGCCCCTGGACCAAAGTGATGCTGTCTCCTGTATGTGGATACATCATAGTGTGTTCGAAGAATTGGAGTGTGTTGAAGAAGTCAGTGAATTACACAGCTTTTAAAACAAAAGTTGCTGCATTTTTCCTCCTTACAGATAAGATCCATAATTACATGTGTTGTGAATGATTCACGGGTGAAATATTTCCTTTCAAATGTTTGCCTCTTACTCTACACTGCTTGTTGAACAGCTGCAGTGCCCCATGAGCTGGGAAGAGGCATGACTTTTTGTCACCGGTGCACAGCATGAGTAGGGGGGTGATAGCAACATCATGCCTTCATTCCCAGATATCATCCCATTGTCATGTTCTCACATTTACCTCATCTGGTTTCACATTGCACCAAAGAAATTACACCTTTTACCTTGTATAACAGTCACCATTAAAAAATCATTTCCTTTCCTTTCTGTACAGTGACTACTCTTTCTTTGAACAGAGAAAACTCAGAGTGGATGGGACTACATATTCAATTTACCAATTCAAAAGTAGGCACGAATGCACACACAGTACACATCTGTACTTCTTTTAGCTTGACTGTCAAGGCTGCCACTGGGTGCTCTGCTGTGCTCTGCATACTACTACTACTATAATAATAATAATAATAATAATAATAAACTAAATTGGACTTGCACAGTGCTTTTCTGGATAGTCAAAGATGCTTTACAAATGGAAAACAACACAATAATAACTGAGGTGCATCATTCAAGGCACGTTTGTAATGACCATATTAAATCTGTCTATGTCAATTAGCAAAAAGCCTATAAAATATGTTAGGCTGGTTAGATACCACACTGAATCAAAATAAAAACTGCATTTGCACTTTTTAAAAATAGTACACCTGATTTGTCACAAATGGTTGTAGGCAGTCACCTGCTTAAAACCTTTGAGCAGAGATTATGTTCACATAACCAAGTTAATTTAGATTAAATACACCTAAATCCAATCAACTACATTATGAGCAAACGTAATTCATTATACTCCAAATAACTATTTGACAGTTTTAGTGGAAGTACCAGTTAGAGCAAATGTGCAAGAAAATGTACAAGGCTTAGCTGTAAATCTGATATAGGTGGAGCCCTCACATTCCTAAAGGATAACATCCTTTCTTTATTTTGTGTGCACAAGATATAAGACTGTCACTTTACTACTTGAGATTTGAACTTTCTTTCAAGCATGGAAAAAATTTAAATACTCAAAGCATATTGGCTTATCAGTAAACTAAGTTGAGCTAGTGAATAAATGCTTCGGACATTGATGAGCAAGGTTGTGCTTTAGCAGTGTTTAAAATAATTTTGGGTCTTGCAGTCAATGGCAAAGTTACCAAAAATGAATGATTGGCAATGACAAAACCAATTTTGGGGGGGAGAGAAAAAAAGGTGTCCACATACAGCCTAAAGCAAAATAATTAATTTCATAATTAATAAAGTAAGATGTAGTGTGGAGATATGGATGTAATTAGTGGTGTCAAGCCTGTATGAATGAATGAAAGTAAGTGCACAAGTGTAACAGATGCAATTTCGGAACAAACTAAAACAAAGTGCAGGTAATGAGAGGAGGATGTGGTAGACTCTTGTCTGTCGTTTTAACAGACAGGGTAGGAAAAATTCCATCATAATCCATTTATCTTTATCTACCTTTGTCATTTTTATGTTTAAATAAATGATGATGAGACAAAGTCATCTTAATAATTTTTATTCCACAGAAGAATGTCGTTGATTTTACATTTATAAGGACATAGAGAAAAGATGAAGAGAGACATCCATGTGGTACATAAGGTCACATGAGGCAAATGGATGATATTAATTTTTTTTCCAGCAATGACAGCCGAGGTCACTAAAATATGCCTTGCAAAAGACAATTTCTTTTTGAAATAAACATGAACCCTCTTCACATTGGTATGTATTTAATCCATCAAACAGCATGAATTTAAAGAGAAAATGTGTCTCTTTTAAAGCTGGTTTATTCTTGTTCTTGCCTTGTTTCCATACAATGATGATGAACACCAGGAGCAAATGCCACAAGTTGTTTTCATTTGAAACATCATGCATCATTTCAGCATTCTCCTTCTCTTCTGCTGTCTCCATGTTACTGTTTTCAGAATACTCATAACTGCATTTTAGCAAGACAATGATGGTTGTTTTAAAGAAATACAAACATCCCAAGCTACAGCAGCATGATAATCAAGCTGCAAGACCTTTCTTCAGTGCTGACAAATCCTTGTGGAGAACTTGCTGGCTATGCCTGACTAATCTGTAACCGGTGCCAACCTGTAGTTTCATTTCAAGATTCAAGAAAAATTTAGTGTAATTTTGCAATGCAAAAACAAAATTCTGATATAGCTCATTGCTGCTGCTACATTTTACCTGTTTCTCCACAGCGATTCTCCCCCCTCAGTGTTTTAATTTGACAAAATGGCAGATGGCCTTATGATTTTTCAGTTATTGTTAAAAAATTCAATCAAAGACAGAAATTATTTGGTTAATGCGACCCCTGGTTTAGCAAGAAAGAGAACAGTCTGGGAGAGCAGGTTTTGTGCATTTGACGCGTCCCATCTCTCAGGTGCAGGCAGTTACTCTAGCTGCACAGTAGCAAGATACAGCTACTGTAAAAGTCTGAGAGCATGACACCCACACTGTGTTATCAACTACAAAGAAACACAAAATAATCCTGCCAAGACCACCGAATTATACGTTGTGTTTGTCAGCAGCCTATATCAAGAGCCCTGAATTTGTGTCATAGCTGTACCCTAGTTTCTCCTAATTTAAAATGCGGTTAACCTTGTTCAAGGGCACTATGAAAGTAACTGTTAATAGAAGACAAGGAAGACATTTTTCATTCACTCCCCCAGCCAGATTTCCCAGTCTGTCCAATTGAAATTATTGACCTCCAGTCATGAAGTCATTACCCCAGTTGTCCACCATTCCTCCAGGCTACAGCTACCCTTATAATTATTTGAATCATGTTAATTTTAAAAAATTAAGCTGAAAGGAGCATGCATTTTTCAGAACTTGTACATGTTCCTTATATTGCATACCCCGTTACATTATAGCATTTGTTCATGATGTGTTTGTGCTCCTTTACTAAGGCAGCTGTCACAGACATAACTCTTGCATTTAGATGGCATATCTTTGTAAGGTTTCTGTTTGAATACCCTTGTTTTGTTTGTTTCAAGCTACTAAAACAAATAGATGAAGGTGGACAAATTTGCACCTGAGATGACTGTGTTTCTCAGTAACAGTTTTGTTTGTTTGACCACCCATCTACCTCAACCTCCGCAATGTCGCTATGGATGAACATTGCTCAAGATGTAGAGTGGGTCATGCACATATCAGAAGGTAGATGGTTTCATCCTCAGCTCCTCCAGCCTCCAGTTACGTCATAGTGACTTTCGGCAACTGAAGTCGATTGGTGTGAATGTTTCTTACTCATGCAGGTGACACAAAGCATTTAACTTCTCTGTATGAGATACAGCAAACCTTAAACAAACTCCAGTTCAGATTTATCTGTGTTAGTGTTGGATGCTCATAGCTATTACTCCACCTGACGTGCTATAGTAGGAAGAGCAACAGAGTACAAAGAAGAGTTGGGGTAGAATGGTGAGTCAAAGCAAAAGATTTAGAGTGGCAAACAAAGTTTCAGCGATTTTCTCCTAAATCTTATCAAGTACTGAAAGCGACGATATTTAACTTTACTGCGACCTGCGGCTTAGAAAACAAAACTAAACGATGCACGTTAACACGTCTCACAGAACAGCAATTTTATTAAAACCAGGTCATATTTTGCTAAGAAAATGTCATCTGATTGTCCCTCTGATGTTCTACGACTGCTCTGCCTCAACGCTGTAATAAACGGAGGTTCCTGAAAGCAACATGTAGGCTGCCTGCAGACCAGAGCTGCAGCTGGGTGGTTGTTGGGGACAACTCCATAAATAAAAGGCTGCAGACAGACGGAGCATTTGTAGAACATAAGATGGAAAAGTAGAGAACATTTAAAATATGACCCACTTTTACCAAAATAGCTGTTTTGTGCGTCATAATAACGTGCGTCATTGAGTTTTGTTTTTCAAACCCTTGAAAAAAACTAAACTGTCACTGTTTCACAACAGAAACTACGTTTCTACCGTAAAGATTTTGTGGCAAGAAGGCTTTGCACTTCAGACACGGAGGCGTAGGGGGGCCTTGGTTGTCTGTACCAGACACCAAAGAGCATGACGGAAAGTAATAATTATTGATAAGATGGGATGTTCTGGTGCATTGACTTGTGTTGTAATGTACTATGAAAGTGTACTCAATTTACAATTTCTCACTTTTTATACTACAGTACGTCACCTGACTTCCTTCTCTGCTTCTTAGGGAAGAGGTCAGCAATGTAAAAACGTGTCATACAAACCTGCTTGAATGGATGACTATAGAGCTGGATTGCTAGTCAGGATGAGATGACGAAAGTACAACCCAGTATGTCACACTTTAGGTACAATAACACTCAACATTTGCAAAAATTTATGCGGACAGCCCCAGGCAACACAAATTCAAGGACAGAGGTTGCTCATTTAGCTGAAGCACACTATGCACTTGAGAAATGTACACCTTGAATTGGAGAGTGAACCCAATCGATGGAGATAATGAATCCAAACCACAGCGACTCTTGAGCACCCGGCACCCTCAATTTAATATAAACCCCGAGCGACATACTCATTCCATCTAAGAGCAAGTTGTGACTCTACCTGTTTACATTTGCTTTTTTACTTAGATATTTATTGGGTCCTGGCAAAGAAAAGTAGGTCAATCAGAACGCAATCATTTCCAAATGCTGCACATGATAATGATGTCATAATTTCTCTTTGAAATGATGTCCCATACTTAATGGCCACAGTACTTTGCCAAAATAATCAGGGTATTATATTTGGCTGTTTTTCCAAACTAATTCAGCAAAGGAGTTAAAGATAAATAAAAACAGATATAGAAGAAAATAGCCAAGCAGTGTGTTGTCCTCTTCTTTTTACTGTCTTCATTCATTATTACTGAAGATTGAATTAATCACCTGATGGCCGTCTTGGCTGCAGTGCCAAAGGAAAATCACAGTCACACTGGCACAAGAGGAATTAAACTAAACCAGTCTAATTGGATTATTCATGCCCTCAGCTTACATTGTTCTGTCAACTTGATTTTTCTTTTCCCCCTCACACGACATTACTTTACAAGATTACAATACAGAAAAAGTTTTACAGCCCCTAAAATCTGATTAAATAGCTCACCAACCATAATGCTACTTATCACAAGCTTTCTGTTTTTCCATGTGAAAGCATGATTTCAGAAACCTTTCCTGAGTGTAATAATCAGCAAACAGTCGTCACTGTATCAGCCAAACACGGATCGGACTGCAACAAGAAACAATGCAGTGTGAACTTATAATAGCCTAGAACATATTTGTACAGCAGTACTGCATATGTTACAAATTGTTGTTTAAATGCAATATTTCTGTGTATGTGTTTCTGTTTTTATCCTTGTGAAAACCAGTTTAAGTATATGAATGGATTGAAAACACTTTTACTAACCACCTAACTGGCATGCCTCCTCCTCTGAGTTGTCATTTCATGGGACTGGCTTGGATTTGCAGCAATATAAAAACAGAATATGTGCATGTGAGAGGGGGTAGCAAAGCAGAAAGTAGTCTTACTTTGCAAACAGATGTGCATGTGCATTCCATGTGTCCATTCAAGCATATTTTAGGGTCATTATGTAGGATTTAGGGAATTACTTATATACTTATATGCACATAATATGCATGTGTTTAGGACAGCATCCAGATCTTGTGACCATGACAGTATGCACAAAGTGTGTGATGAATGCTTGGTATGAACTGGACAGGGACCAGATTCATACTGGGACCGCTGGCTCAGAAAGAGCAAAGGGAAGAAAGACCTGCTGGCTGCACACACACACTCTTTAACCTGCATTTTTGTCAGTTCTTGCATTTTTTACTCAGTACAACGGAAAGAAAAAAGTCAAATTAATAAAATAATTTTATATTGCTCATGAAGTCATTTAATTTTTTAGTTTAAAGCAGTGCCGTCAATCAAATAAAAACTTTAATTGAGTGAATCACTATAAAATTCTCTGATTAATTGCAAATAATTGTAAATTAATCGCATATCTTTTAATTTAGTTCTAAATGTACCTTAAAGGGATATTTTTTGAAGTTTTTAATACTTTTATCAACATGACAATAGACAAATATGCTTTTTTTATGCAAATGCACATTATTATTGCAGCAATCCAAAACAACGAAAAATACTGTGATACAGTTAGCCTGATTTATGGTCACTGTAGTCTTCCGGCATGACGTTGCTAGTGCCACAAGTGACGTCATTGCCCCCTTGTGAAGGCAGCACAAGCCATCTCAGCACATGGTCATGTGCCTCTGGATTTATTGTAACCCTGTGCGCGGTGCGCCAGTTGAAGCAGTTTCAGGGAGAAGGAGTCCCCATGAGACTCACAGCCATGTGGTTGTCGTGTATTGTATATTTCATTTAATTCAGGTGTGCTTTTAAACAAAAGTATGTGTATTTACAATTTTTGCGTGTGGCTTCTTTCACAAACTCATTCAGGCAGCCCATCCTGATAACTGTGTCAAAATGAAGAATTCTTACACACAGAATACATTTTATTAGCATTGCCTATTTGTAAAGAAACAAGTTAAAAGTACTGAATGAGAATTCACTCCAGAGTCACTCCCACAGGTATATAATTTACCACAGTTGTGAGGATAAAGCTGTTGTGTATATAGTGTAGCCATGTTGGATGATGATGTTTTTCCCATACACTTGTTGACTCGTTGTTTATTCACAGAATATTTCTGTGTACACTCTCTTGTGTTTCAGAGAATACTGCAGTGCGCGACACACTGATCATAAAGCCTCTGCAAATGCGATTTTGTCACTTCTTGCGTGTGCAGGGAACACTGCGGCGACCATAAACAAGGTTTTAGTCTTGTCTCTGTGTCTTTTTTATATTTACTATTAGTCATAAGTGTCATATTAAACACTTACCCTACAGTCAGGAGTCAGGCTACCCTATAAAAGTGACCCAGTATAATACAGACTATGACAACTACTGTCAAGAATATATACTTAGTCCTCCACATTAGCTTTCCTGTCTTAAGTTGTGGATCTGGTACAGACAGTATGTCTATGGTGGTGGCTGCATTGCTTCCTGATTTCCGACAACTACAGGGCGGGCTGATGTGACATGTGCGCATTAATCAGGCTTTAAAAAATAATTAACACCGTTTAAATAAATTTGCTTTAGCATGTTATTAACGTATTGTTAATGCATTAATAACGCATTAACTTTGACAGCACTAGTTTATAGCTGTAAAACTTCAACTCTGAAGTAATGAATTTTAATACAACATAAAATGTAGCCAGCAATATTGTCATGCAAGTGTTTTTATATAGTGTCTTTGTGCTCACCTTGAACCCGCATCTTATCAGTCTGATGTCTCTCCACCTCTTTTGCTTCCTCTGTCCCTTTTTAAAGTGATACACGCACGGATTTACATTGTAGGCTTTTTCTCTTCATGGACGTGAGTCAAACGTTAGGTCAAAGATAAAATTACGTTGGTCGCGGCTTGACCAGGATTGGCCATTTTTGTAGTTTTCGAGCCCAGTGGCTTTCTACGCACAAGGCACTTCGAGTGACGCATACAAAATTGCTATTTTAAAACACTTAGAAGGTTCAACATCACATGACACTTCCTAAAAAGTATTATCAGGGTCTCTACACATAGAAACCAGGGTAGAAAACATTGTTGGTGCACACAGAGTTTAGTAAAAC
>JAQLOL010000003.1:4713254-4725499 GCA_029783665.1 Naso thynnoides | reverse complement strand
TCTTGTGACCTCATTGCTTAGCGCCGACGCTCGCTACGGTGGCTTGTAGGAACAATCGTATGGGAACAACAAGCGACTTCACAACATCTCCCCTCTTTTAGAAGAAAAATACATATCTAAAGTAAGCACTGAAATTATTATTGTATTGTATTAAATGTATTCTATCTCCCTCTTACGTCTGACTTACTCCTTATTGGGCAGACAACATGGGTAACTACAACACTGTAAATAATAACGGTGTATAATGCAAAACAGTATCTGGTTCGATTCACATCACACATTCAACATAACTTTTTTTTTTCCTTTTCTTTTCTTTTTTTTTTTTCAGAACATTCACACACTCTCTTCTCACTGAACACTGGACATCATCGGGGTAGACTACCCTCAGTCCAGAAAAGGGATTATTCTGCCCTTATGGAAGAGGAAAGTCTCTCTGTCTGTGTAACTGAAAACGAACACTGCACAGGGTTTTTGAGAGAACTTCAGAGTCAATGTCCCTATCAGTCTCTAAATCTGAGGGGCAGTTTGACCTCTCGGCCCCTGGAGGTCAGTCTCCGGGGAGTGGTGGACCGGGGAGGAGACCGCTGTGTCGAACCTGATGATGGCGGGCTCTGCAGCAGGTCGTGTGGAGCCACTGCCCCCATGACCGGGGAACTGCAGTCCTGTTGAGGGACAGGGGCAGAACACTGCTGATGTGCCACGGGACTGGTGCTCTCTGGAACAGCTTGAAGATGCCGTCTATTGCGACGAGTCACCGTGCCATTGCCCATTTCCACCACATAGGATCTCGGCTCCTGAGACCTACTGATAACTGTAGCAGGTGTCTTCCATCCTTTTTCCCCGTCGAGCTTCACTCGGACGTTTTGACCCGGGTGCAGCTCAGGGAGAGGACGGACTGAATGTCTGCGGTTGTAAAAGTACCTATAGGCTTCCTTAGCTGCGGCGTCTTTCTGGTAGACAAGGTCCCAGTTGGCTGGCTTTGGCTTCAATAATTTCTCCAGTACAGGGACGGTGGTGCGAATCTGTCGTCCAGTCATCAACTGAGCGGGACTGGCTCCAGTTGCAGCGATGGGTGTAGAGCGATAACTCATTAAAGCTAGGCAGGGGTCCGGCTGTTTAAGAATGTGTTTAGCTGTTTGGACCGCTCTCTCAGCTGCCCCATTGCCTTGAGGGTAATGGGGACTGGAAGTTATATGGGTGAAACCATAGCTCTGTTTGAACTCCTGAAACTCAGCTGATGTGAACTGAGTGGCATTGTCACTAACTAGCTCTAATGGAATTCCCCACCTCACAAACATGTTTTTGAGTTTGCCAATCACTTGTCCGCTTGTAGAAGCTGTGAGGAGAGCGATTTCAATGTCTCGTGAAAAATAGTCCACTACAATGAGGTAGTTCTTACCCTCCAGAGCGCACAGGTCAGCAGCAATTCTTTGCCACGGGCCCCCAGGCAGCGGAGTCGCTACCAGTGGTTCTCGTCTCTGTGTGGGCACCAACGGCTTGTGATCCGTTTGAAGACAGACTCTGCCCATACCCTGGATGTACCGAGCAAAACGCTCACAGGCCCACACACCTGCCAAGCACTCTTTCTCAATCTGAGAATATCTTTTCTCTGCATCTGTGAGGGTCCGAGAGCAGGAGGCAACAGCTCGCAAATCCCCCTTGTGGTCCTGCAGCAGGGCCGCACCTAGGCCATAGCTGCTGGCATCCGCGCTGACCACCGTTGGCCGGCTGGCGTCATAGTAGCACAATGCCGGTGCTGCTACAAGTGTAGCTTTCGCTTTGTTAAATGCTTGCTCCTGTGGCTCACCCCAAAACCACGCAGTCTCTTTCCTGAGCAGGCTCGTGAGTGGGTGCAGCATGGTGGACAGACCAGGAAGAAATTTGCCCACATAGTTTATGAGTCCCAGCACCTGGCGAAGCTGCTCCACGTTTGTAGGAGCAGGCAGTTTGGTGATAGCCTCCACTTTGCTGATGTCTGGTTTCACACCGTCTGCACTGATTATGTGTCCGAAGAACTGTAGCTCAGTCTGTCTGAAGTGGCACTTTGCTCTGTTGAGCTTGAGGCCTGAAGCTCTAATTGTGTGAATCACTGCACCCAAGCGTTGGTCATGTTCCTTCCTGTCAGCCCCATAAACCAGGATGTCGTCCATCACAACAACAGTTCCCTCCAGGCCCTTGAGCAGAGTGCTCATGAGCCGCTGAAAAATCTCGGGCGCTGACGTAATCCCAAAGGGCAAGCGTTTGAAGCAAAACCTGCCCATGGGGGTTATGAACGTGGTTAATTTCTGGCAGCTGGGATCCAATGGGATCTGCCAGAATCCACTTGATGCATCCAGCGTGGAGAAGACTTTGGCTCCAGCTAGTTTGGGCATTATGTCGTCCAGTGTGGGTAGGATGTAGCGCTCACGCTTCACTCCTTTGTTAAGCCGCTTTAAATCCACACATACTCTGACCTCGTCTTTGTTGCGCTTCGGGGCGGGCACCATTGGTGCACACCAGTCTGTGGGTTCCGTGACTTCTTCTATGATCCCTAGGCTGAGCATGCGCTTTAACTCCTTTTCTACTTTTGGGAGAAGTGGAAAGGGGACTCTGCGTGGCGTGTTCACGCTGTATGGCTCCGCATCCTCGGTTAGCTCTATTTTAACAGGCTCACAGTTCAATAGTCCTATTTCCCCAAACACATCGTCTGTTAGGCAGTTGATCTCATTCACACGTGCAACTAGCCCCATTTGCTTTGCTACGGACTTGCCTAACAAGTTACTAGTGTACTGTCCTTTAATCACTGTAATCCAGTACTGATATTTCTGTCCTTTGTAAGTGGTACTGGCAAGGAATTTTCCTACACACAAAACTTTCCCACCTGGACTGTACACCGTCGGCCTGGAAATGATAAGTTTAGGCCTTGGCTGTAACTCTCTAAAGTTCTCTTCTCTCATAACAGTTGTGTCAGCCCCAGTATCGATCTTGAACTCGACTGGATTACCGTTCACCTTCAGCTCAACATCCCAATCAGTGTCTGAGTCTGGCTCGACTATGACGGTTGGCTTTGTCTGTGTGACAGTTCCAAGGAAAAGTCCTCCTATGAAAAACGAATCCTCCTCTGAATCCTCCACAGCCTCTGTCCTGACTTCTTTTAGCATTCTGGTTTTGCATACGACTTGGAAATGGCCCATCTTGTTACACTTTCTGCATCTTTTATTGCGAGCTGGACAGCTCTCTTTTTTATCGTGCATCCTATTACACCGCTGGCAGTTTTGTTTATTGTCACTGTGTTTCGGTCCGTGTGGTTGTCGAGCTTTATCGTACCCCCGTCTCGTGTTGCCGTGCTGTTTGTATCTCACCTCATTCACACCGGTTTCCACACGCTCCGCGCTCTGCTGCTTGACCTGCTCGCTCTGGCGCGCGAGCTGGATCGCCCTCTCCAGCGTCAAATCCGCCTCGAGCTGCAGCCGCTGTGAAACCTCTTTGTCTGATATTCCTATTACGATCCGGTCCCGGATCTGTTCATCCTTACTGTTGCCGAACTCGCAGTGTTGCGCCAGCTCGTACAGGCTCCGGACGAACGCTTCCACGGTCTCATCTGCCCTCTGGTTCCGCTTATGAAAGCAGGCACGGTCGTGTATTACGTTGCGTCTGGGCACAAAGTGTTCGTCAAACTTTTCCACCACGATGTTGAAGTCGAACTCGGGGTGTGGAGTAGCCTCAGTGGCAGCAGGAAACACGAACGAGCTATAGATGGGCTCCGCATCTCTTCCCATTGAATAGAGGAACGAATTCACTTGAACCTCACCGCTCTCTTTGTCCAGCTTCGATGCGACTCTGAAGCGGGAAAACCTCTGCCTCCACACCGGCCATTCTGCCGGGCGGGAGAAGTCGAACGGCTCCGGTGGACCAAACTTAGCCATCTCCCTTAGCGTGAAGTCCTTGATTCTGACACCATGTCATGTAATGAATGATGGATCCTGGGTTTCTGCTTTATCCCGCTTTATTACATGGGCACTCAAACAGTACATCCGTACAGCACAGCTAACATCTCTCGACTAGCTAACAGTCGTACTTGTCTCGAACTCTTGTGACCTCATTGCTTAGCGCCGACGCTCGCTACGGTGGCTTGTAGGAACAATCGTATGGGAACAACAAGCGACCTCACAACACACCTATATGTGTGCAGTTCATGACATCTGTTAGTTAATTAATACCTAAACTACCGAAGACCCCAAACAAGCTCTCCTCTGGTTGGCACATCAACACTGCTGCCATTATGCCACCACAGGTCTGTAAATACACACGAAAGTGGGGCAGCAGAACTTTTTCAGGATAATAAGCACTATAATGTTTACGTTAATCACTGGTTTTAGCTAGTCATTATATAGCCTATTCAAGGGTTTATGTGCAGTCCAAAAATGTTTTGGTTGCAGTTAACGTTATTTACACACTGGATTGTTGAGTTGTATCAGCTTCTTGGTGTCATCTCTTTTCCTTTCTCTCTGCCTCTCATGTTTGCGTGCTAGCAACATTTAAACAGCATGCTGACTTGCGAGTAGCATCCTAACAGCATGCTAACTTGCTAAGACCATGCAAACATTGCTATATAATAACAATGGTAATCACATCCAAACAAAGTAGCTAACAGTACTTGCATTCTATCATGCCATCTTCACTATTATAGTGGCATTGTGGCAATGTTAATATGCTGCCAGAACTACATCATCCTGTCATGCTATCAGCTATATTTGTTTCGGAAAATAGTGCTGCAACCATGATAATGAGAAAAGTAATGTTCATTAAGCCAATAACTGCCACTGCCATGACACACAAACTCTGTTACACAAGTATTGCACACGAGTTACACGAGTCATTGTAATCATAGCTGTAACATTAGGGCATATGTCACACATACACACACACATTCGCCATTTGTACAACACATTATAAAAAGCGTCACTTACAGTGACCCTTCCTGTGAAACCCCATGGGACTAAATTTCAGAAATTTTGGTACAGTAGTCAATGGACAGAGATAATTTTTTTTGGAAAATTGAAAATCAAAAATCTGCAGTCAGCATTACTTTTAATCTGTGTCTGGAGAGGACCTTCAAAGCTTGACCAGCTGAGGCGCTGCACATCTGATCAAAAATTGTGTATCAAAAACCTGCGGCAAGTTTTTGAAATGCATATAACTATTATTCTCTCTGTCTATTAACACTACATCAGTCCCTTTTCATGTTTTATCAGAACAATATCAGCATTTACAGAAAATTCAGAGTCTTACGGGCTTGTAGTCAGACATTTCAGTTAGGGATATCTGTGCTGCAGGCACAGGTGGAAAGAACGAAGGCGTGCCAAGACCTCCTCCAGGGTTGCAGGAGGAGCCAAGACACACAGTCTGAAGAAAAAAAAAACACAAAAACTGTATGAGCACATACATACATATTAACACAGCTTTGCTTAAAGGAAAAATACATTACAATCATTGACTTTACTCTTGTGAAGCAAGTCATCCAAGTGGAGGCTTGCCAACTGCCATCGTTAGATGTAAATATGGATTATTAAAACCACTGGGTGTGCTGCTGCCATTGGCAACGTCCTTCTCTGCTGTCTGTGAACCACACCCAAATAATCTACCTGCTGGATCACTACATGGTTGTTTTTCATCAAGCTGATGGCAAAGCCTTAATCACTTAGGTAAAAACCCAACTGAGCAGCGTGGAACATGACCCACTCTCTTGAACTCGCCACGACACTAAGGTTGCGGAAATAAAATAGACGTGCCTTGACTTTGCAGTGGTTGGAGTGCTGCTTCCACTGACCTGCTATGATGCAGGGGGCCAGGGGAAAGCTGAAATGCAGTCTGTTATACTTGTATGGTATCCCTAACAAAACATAGAATTTCCTGTTTTACAGACACCATGATATGAAAGCATGCGTCCCTGAAGTCAATGTTGGTGGCCCAATCACCTGGTTGCAAAGGTCGCAGCACCCTTTTTATAGCTAGCATGTTAAATTTCTTGCAAGCATTGTGCAGTGTGTCTTCTTGGACACCAGGACGATCTCTGAGAAAAACCCCTTTGTCTGACATGAGTGGGACCAACAGACACTGCCTGTAACAGGTTTGGATTTCTGCTTGAAAAACTTAGGCCACGTCTACACAAGAACAGCCCTACTTAAAACGGAAAGGTTTTTCCTTTGCTTGTTAAAAATATTTCCTAGTTTAGGTGAACAACCAAAAGCACTGTAGTATGCATGACAGGCAAAAGTCAGTGGTGTAAGTCTGGAATGACATACCGTTGGAGCTGCCAAAGTTGTTTACTTCCTATTGCTGATAAGCCCCACAAATTTGAGAAATTCAGCCTTAGACTGACTTCTAAAATGATGCTACGAACACTTAAATCGCCTAAATAGACTGTTTTCATATTCGACCTGCTTTCCGTGCTCTGTGTAGTGTTCAGTCAGAGTTTGGTTCATGGCTAAAGCGGAATGCATTGACTGTGCTAGTATTAGCATTAGTTTTGCCACTGCATTCACTGCTTGCCAGTTTACACAGATGGAAATGAGTAAGATTCCACTCTGGAACCTGGTTTCAAACATTTGCAGTTTGGTTTCTATGTGTAGAGACCCTGATAATACTTTGTAGGAAGTGTCATGTGATGTTGAGCCTTCTAAGTGTTTTAAAATAGTGTTTTGTATGCGTCACTCGAAGTGCCCCGTGCTCCGCCGTAGAAAGCCACCGGGCTCGAAAACTACGAAAATGGCCAACCTCGGTCAAGCCGCGACCAACGTAATTTTATCTTTGACCTAACGTTTGACTAATGTCCATGAAGAGAAAAAGCCTACAATGTAAATCCATGCGTGTATCACTTTAATGGAAGGCATACATACACATACAAATGCAAAACGGTATGTTCTTCTTTTTAAGTAAAAACCCTCTACCTTAAAGAGTATAATTCAACACAACAAAGTATGAACTTAAATTCATATGATTTTTTTTGTTTTTTTCGAGGGTGGATCAAATTTGTACCCTCTACCCCTCTGTGAAAATAACGCACATAGCTTTGAACTCTCCAGCTTTCCAGTCACAACTGCCAGTTACTTACAGCTAAAGCTTAGAGTGAATCAGCCTCATCTTTGCTAACATGTAAGCCACATCAACTTTACAAGGTCAAATAATGTCAATGTGATTATGATGAGCAGCCTGTTGTGGAGCTCTGCAAAAATCGTAGACTGCTTTGATTTTGGTTCTACGTGTATATTTTTAAAAATGTCCCGACAAAGACAGGACAAGAAAGCCACAAAGAGCTCTGACTGGATGATGATATTTTGATTTCCTGAGACATAATTTATATCAAAGAAGATAAAAATGACATCTAATTCCTCCCTGTCTTTGTCATATCTTTTGTTGCTGACTCAGTGGGATTGGTTTTGATCTAATCATTTCCACATTTATGGTGACAATGCTTTCTTCGCTTCTACATTAAATGATTAACAAAAATAGAAAAATCTCTATAACCATTAAATCTGAGTATTGCAATTGCTGCCCTGTCATTTTCCACTAGCTTTTGCTGCCGTCCATGTTTCCCTTTCTGTCTGCTGACAAGAAGGAGAGATACAGAAGAATTGGCTAAATGAGAATATCTCAACATCTGTTAACAATTTAACAGGAGCTGTTATTTAGCTCTTTTATTGTGGTGCTCAAGAAAAAAAAAACTTGGCAACATAACAAGCAAAGCAGAAAGAGATCAAAATCTTTTATAAATATTTTCCTATCTACGTTCCTCAGTATACATCCCCCAATGTTCCCTTTATAATAAGATTGGCTTTCAAAGGATTTCATAGTCAATCATTGACATCAACAAAAGAATTCCATCACACCAGCAAGTCAAACCACATTACTGATTAAATATGGAATACTGTAGATGATGGCCATGAGCCTGTCATGTGGGGGTTGCACGGTGCACCATCAGAGTCCCACTCATTACACGCCTCTCTTTGGTGATGCCAAATGATTGCAGTGAGTGGCGGTAGCATTTTGGCTCACTGGCTGATCATTTCGCCTCATCTTGTGCCATCTTCACCACACTTGCCATCTGTCTTGTTGTCGACCTTGCTCTCTTAATGTTGTGACTCACAAGTGGTTGTCTGTCAGAGATCATGCTCCACATCCACATCGGATGGCCGGTGTCTGGGGGGCAAGCAACCATGGCGAGGCTAATAATGTATAGGACTCATTGGGTCTCTCGCGGATCCTCTTAAACTTGTAGTGGCTTTGCCACTTTCATGAATATGTTTATTTCAGGATGAGCTCTTTACGGTGGCATTAAGAAACAGAACAAGAAGACCAGAAATCAGTCACATTGTATTACTCTAAAAAATCTGCTTTTTAAAACATGATTTTCAGTACAAAGAATACAATGTATCTGTGTGTGACTCTCAGGCCTTTGCCTTTACCATCTTAACAATATTGTTGTTCGGCAGGACCATAGAGTGGCCCATGGTGGCCTTTGACCTTTTAGTTTTATTCAGATAGCTTGCAACCTTTATCAGTTAGTCATTGTAGGAATTTAGGGACCATGGTTTGTGAAAAGCCATTCACCCATGACTTTTGTCCATTAATCACACTAGTGTTTTTAACATATTTCCAGATGATGCTACCTGCCCTCTGAGCTCAGTGCATCACTCGACTGGATCATATTGTCTTCAGTCATGTCATTCGTGCGAGTGGGTAGGACTTGCCATTTCCTGTCATTTACCATGGCCAAAATAACAACATCGTGTCTGGGTTCATTACATCATCCTGAGGTGTGCGTGTAAATAAAATTAATTTGACTTTCTGACACTGAAATGAATGCAAGGCGCTGTTAAATGCCATTTCAAGTTGCCTTCCTGATACAAGCGAGATTACTGGGTGACAGGACACCTAACTCTTTATCGTTTTCAGGGCTATTAATTATAAGCCACGGATATATGTAGAGAGTAATGTCAAAGAGATCCTAGCTCAAACCTTTGCTTTTCAATTGTTACAATCAAAACAGTAAAAAAAAAAATTATCATAATAATGGAAATTACTTTTTTAATCTTTAATCTCTGGAAATTACTTGGAACATTTACAAATACATTTGAAGATCAGTGTGATTAACCCAGTACAATACCATGCCAAAGAGATGTCTGCCTCCCATCAGGTAGAATATTCATGTAATCTCACAAGACTAATTATTTTTGGGCCCAATTTAGAAAGTATTTAAATTCATTGCCTATTCCAGCCAAAATCTATCACTGACATTTGGATTTATTTTTAGTATCCATCTGAATCATCTGAAGGTGCCAACAACACAGGGCCTTTTCATTCAGGCTCATTTCATCCACATTCACAATTTTCTGTCTTTGCTTTTCTCCCTGGGATGAAATATTAAAGCTGAGGCCTTGACAAAATGATGACATCTTATCAATTAATGATGGGTGTAAAAGTGCAAGGGAAATAGAAAGCCCTAATGTCCCTTTTCATCTTATGGAGAAAAGAATGATGTTGTGGAATATTTATACACCAGCAATTAGACCTAGCCTTTTAAAAAGAACTGTGCTCTGACGAATCACTTATTATGTGTAAATGACGGTCATAGTGTTAGTTTGTACAGCTAGGCTGGCTCTCTTCTTCATTTATGAGAATTTCATAATTTGCAGAACTCCATTTTCTATTGTGTGTTTTTTGTTGTTTTATTTTGCTGGGGTTTTTTTTCATTTTTACTTTTATTCATCTTAATTACCCCAACTTAAATCAAATACACTTACATACATACATCATGTGAGGAGATGACTTTGACGTAACCTGCTGACATCTAAACTGAATACTTGGTGAAACAAAAATGTTTAATGTGTCTAATATGCTTGCCAACAGCAACTTTTTATAATATAATAAACATAAATATAATATATAATGTTCTGTTTCCACCTCCTTGAAAATGCACCTGGGTTGCCAACAAATCAATTTAATCAAGAGATAAGTAAATGACGTAAAAATATTTGTTGTAACAGATGGCAGAAAGCCTTCAAGATTAGACTCATTTTAAATAGCAAATATTTGCAGTGGAATAATAAAGGTAGGAAAAAAAGAGTATAAGACTTTGGAGTATTATTTATTTTCTCTTTTATACTTCAGCTTGTGTTCAGGCATACTCTTTGGTGGAGTAATTCTTTGGTGTTCATTCGATGGGCTTTTGCAGTGTAATTACTCTGGTGTTAATTTTTTCAGGTTGAACATCTCTCTGTTGCCGCAGCATCCAGAAGTCTTCCCTTGGATTTTGTTGCGACTTGTAAGACAGATAAAGGCGCCATTTTGCCTTGCTGTGAACGATTTACTGACAGTTTTATTACTTTTCAGTCATTTCCGTCAGTGAACTTGCTAGCTAGCTGCTGAAGTTATTTTATGCACTGATGATTGCACTAAACATAACACGGCGGTTTCTTGCATTTAGTGAATTTGGAAATTAAAAAAGTGTTATATCACTTATTACATCTGCTTCTGCATGAATAACGAAGCTAATGCTAGCCTACAGTGTCTCTAGATTTCTCACTGAGCATGTGTTTTTTCCTTAAGATTTAATGGATGACATGGCTACTGCAACGTGTGCAGCACAATGAGGAATGTGTACAAGGTGAGACCTTATAAATTTTCCTGCAATTTTGGATGACATCAGCCTTGGCAGCAAAGCAACACTGTGTCAGAGAGTCTGTCTTATATGTAATTTACAGAAACATGGTCACATAAGTTGCTAAACCTATTGTAGCTAAAATGCAAACAGTTGAGCTGGATAATTAAGGTAGGCTAACACAATAGCTTTTAATATTATGCCATAATGTTAAAAGCTAAGTTGAACATTCAGTAACAGCTAGCTGAACTCAATTTGAGCTTGCAGGTTGAGTAGATAATTTTAGGGCAGAGTTAAATTCTTCTTTGGGAGTTGAACTTTTAACCCTTTACAGGAGTTAAAGGCAAGCTAAACCTATCGTAGCTAAAATGCAAATAGCTGAGCTGGATAATTAAGGCAGGCTAATACAATAGCTTTTAACATTGTGCCATAATGTTAAAAGCTAAGTTCAGTAGCAGCTAGCTCGACTCAATTTGAGCTTGCAAGTTTGAGTAGCTAATACACTTTAGGGCAGAGTTAAACTCTTCTTTGGGAGTTGAACTTTTAACTCTTTACAGGAGTTAAAAGCAATATTGGTCATTTCTGTTCAGAAGCATGTAATGTCATATTTGTGGAAATCCTCTTAACAGCCCAATGGCAATCAAAATATCAAATGCTTTTGGGGATAATAATAATAATAATAATAATAATAATAACTCTGCAGCTATAGCGAGGCAGTATTACAGCCAACCATTCAATTCAGGTGGTTTGAATGAATTTACAGGATGGCTTACCTGCCTGTCCTGCCTTAAAGCACTCTGCCCGTTCATGTGTTCATTGCACGTGACCTTAGGCAGAAAGCTACGGCTGTTGGACAGGTAACGTAATAACCCTTTTTGTTTGTTTGTTTGTTTTTTCGAGAAAATCTGTTATTACTCGGCACTGTGTGGTAAACTTTGCTAACATTGGCTGCTAATGCTAATGTTAGCAGCTAGTAGCTAACATTAGCTAACTAGCTATGATTGTAGACTACTGGGTGCCACGCCGCTGTTCCGCTGGCTCACTGTTTGGCCCGCATGTTGTGAGATGCACCAATATTACAGACATCCAATTGCTCACTGTCTCCTTCATTCCTTTGAAGATGAACGTGAACGAAGAGAGCCTGCTGCTCTTTTAGGCTGTTTGAATGGCTTCATGATTTCCATTTATTTGTACAGACTAACCCAAATCCAGAGTGGTAGAATAAACAGAGTGGCGACACGCTTTGATGTTGCCGCTACTCATGTACTTGTCAGACTGTTATTGTATTATTGCATATTTTAAA
The DNA here is from genome assembly GCA_029783665.1 of Naso thynnoides. Taxonomy (NCBI): domain Eukaryota; kingdom Metazoa; phylum Chordata; class Actinopteri; order Acanthuriformes; family Acanthuridae; genus Naso; species Naso thynnoides. The sequence goes on along the minus strand of JAQLOL010000003.1, from coordinate 4,713,557 downwards.
TGTCAATTTTACATTTGGAGTGGTAGGGTGACAACTGAAAGCTATGTAAAGTATTACTTAGATAAGTTTTAAAGTTTTAGAAGGAAAGTTTCACGTTTGTGTTTTCGACTTTTACATTGAAATGCAAGATGATTTGAGATGTTCTTTTTTTGCACAACTGGATTATTGTATATCAGAGAATGTCTATATTTCCTTGATTTTGCTTTTAATTCCAATTCACTTACCCGTGGTCTGAGAGTGATGAGAAAGCAGAGTAGCTAACAGTCCATTCATTAGTGTCCAGCCCACTTCTTCTGATGAGGC
>JAQLOL010000003.1:4656501-4679124 GCA_029783665.1 Naso thynnoides | reverse complement strand
GAAGCTAGTCAGCAGATGGATACATAGCAGCATTAATTTATACAAAACCAAAGTGTAAAAACCACAAGTTGTGGTTTTATGCAGATTCCACTTTTTATGTTAGGCTAAGCAAACTGTCTACTAGCATAAGCTACATATTTAGAATAAATGAGGGTTGAACTGTAGGCAATAATACTATGACTGTGATCAAATGTTCAGACAAATGCAGGAGAAATCAAAACATTATATTCATAATATTGAGACGAATTAAGGTTGGGTTACAGTATTTCATTAACTGTTTTTTATTCTAATTGAGACATTTTAGTCTCTGTTACACCTGAGGTTGAGCAAGATCATTTTCCTACAAACTCATTTGCTACCTAAAGCATCAGTTTTCATTAAGAAATTGACCTAGAAGACTGCCGGCAGGGAGCAAAGGAAATAATATAGATCAGATGTCATGGTGTCACACACATCCCTGTGGCCATTACAGTGAATACTTGACAAAGACACAGAAGAGCAGAAGGAACAGGCAAACAGTTCACAGTGTGCTTCAACTATTTTTTTTTACATGCATTATGAAGTTTTACATCAGAAAAGGTTGTTGGAAATGACAAGATTTGAAAAAAAACGATTTCATTTTAACACTCATTTGAGGTGTGCTTTTTTTCTTATCTTTTTTTTTTTTTAAAAAAAGATGACGCACTACATGGAAGAGGAACCCATTTTATAAGAAATTCCCACAAGCAAAAAGTTTTTCTCACTTGATGGACCAGCTGTTATCCTTCCACAAGCCTAAACTAAGGTGGAAGTTATTTCCTCAGTCAGTTTCTCCCTGAATATAACACACAAAAAGAGGATGTAAGTAGCTTCTTGTGTAAGTAACACCAAGTGGACATGGATTCTCTCTATTTTATTTTCTTCATTTTCCCAAGATCTAGAGCTAAACTATCTTGTTATCTCGGGATTATGGAGCTCGTTTTCTCGTGATCTCAAGAAAATAAAAGGCTCTTCTCTCAAGGTAATAAGATAATTTTTAACTTTTTAGAATTTATTTATTTTACTTAGATACATGAACACTGAACCCAGGCTTCTTCCTTAATCAAGCACATCACGTCACGCTGACTGAAGCATAAAACACAGGTAAATAGGCTTACATACAATCACATACATGTGTGTTCAGGGCATTCACCAGTCAGCATGTCACATTTGATTCATCTTTTGTTGTTCGATGGCGTTTGGCAAGCAAATTTTAGTTGCATTACCATCACCTTCTGGAATGGAGTCGGGCCAGTGACTCTTAGACTCATTTGGTGTAAGTGTCTAAGTGTCTGTCTCTCTTACCTTGGACAATGTAGGAATACATGCTGCACTATTTCCTGTTTTCCACAATGCTCATAACCACCTTTAGCATGTTTAATGTGCTGGTTAGGCTAGAGTGACAAAACCTCATACTTGATAGTCATGTTTGATTATGGAAGCCAGAGTTTGGCAGGAAGTTGATAAATCTAAATTAAAGAAATGAATTAGATTGATTTTAAAAAGTTAACCAATTATCCTGTTACCTCAGGAAAACTGCCATTTGTTTTCTCAAGATCAAGCTTTGTTTTCCTGAGATAATGAGATATTTAACTTGAGATCCCAAGAAAAGAGAGAAAATAAAATGTAAGAATCCATGACTGCTCAGGGCTTCCTTACTTGATGTACGGAATGAGGAGACCAAATAACTGCTCAGTCTAATCCACGAAAAAAAACATCTTATTCATTTTGGATGAATGGCAGGGAACTGGTTTCCTTGCAGTTCTACTCTCTTTATGGAGAGGTAAAGTCGATCTCCTTCTAATTGATCATGATGGGATCTACAGCACTGACAGGGACACACAAATTATTTTTTAGCCTGTTAGAACTGTGTCATGAATTACACATATGATGTTTATCAGTGACCTGATGCCTCTTATGTTTTCTTACACAAAACCATCTGAGAATTTGTCCATGGAAATCATTTTTGAAAGAGCAAGCACTTTTTAAAAAAAACCTTGGTGGGTTATTGGATGAACCATTATCACCATCTAGTGCAGACTAACTTCATCCAATCAAACTAACAAACTCTATTGCACAGTATAATGCATTACAGCAAAAATGATCAAAAACTATAGAAAAAAAGACAAAGTGAGAGTGTTTAATCTAAAAACTCCACATTGCCAATAAATGCAAGTCAAGCAATACTTAAATATCATTTTAACAGCAATGGATGTTCACTTTTCTCCAGTGCCTTTGGATTTAAATCATGAGATGAATCTCATTTTTACTTTTGAGGTTCAGAAGAACCTCATGAGTCTAATCAGTGCTTTGAAAGGCAATGTATCTTGGTTCTTTGAGGGAACCTCATCACTCGTCTTTGCTCTCACCTAAAGACTTGTATTTTCATCATCATATTAGCTTCTGTGTATTCTGAATGCATGATATGAGCAGCGACACTCCCATTGATAATGTCGAGCAAGATCTTATTCAAATATTGCAGCTGAAGACAAAATTTCAGTCTGGATGGTTTCCATGCAGGCACATATGACAATGCAAGTCATTCACAGAAAAGCTCAAAGAAAAATAATATGTTTCACCGCTGCACCAGTGGCTGAAAGGAAGCCAGGTCACTGTGTGGTTACAACCTAAACCTGATTTACCCCCAAAATCAGACCTGAATCAATGAGCTGAGACTATTAATTGCTCTGAACGACTGAGCAGTCAGTGTCTGCGAACAATACCTTCATTCGCTCCTGCCTCTGTGTGGCAGGATATGTAGCTGTCTGATGCGCTCGCACACTAATTACAGTCCCCATTTAGACACAATCAAGACAATCTCATACATTTCTCTTCTTTTGCAGTCGAATTACACGATGATTTAACCACCTGAGCACAATGGTAATGAGAGCATGGAAAAAGAGCCCTCCTGTGACAGACTGCCGTCATGTATCTGTCTTTATGTGGACCTCTTTAAGGCCTGGTTCTATAATCAACCATGACACTCGTGTGTAAACGCTTATCACATTACTAAGGAAAACAATTACCGCTTATGGCTCTCATAATATTGATTTTTGTGTTTCATGAGCAGCTGCCCTGTACATGTTTGCGCAGCACCATGTTAAAGCACACAGATGCTGGACATGGATGAAGATGAAAGAGTTTAGAAAGTGTTTCTGATCCCTGCCAGCTAATATGTCTTCATTTAAAGGCTGAGAGGGGTTCACTACCCAGGCAGCGGTTTTATACAGTAGTGTAAGGTGCTGCGACAAGCTGTGGTGATTGTAATCAATTCCAGTGATGGTGGGCAACCTGCAGCTCCCCTGTAACCACTACTGGCCAGAGAAAACAGCATCTCCCTTTCCACTGGACTATCCCCACCAGTTCATCTCTATTAAGGAGCAAATGAGCTCAGACAAACAAAAAATGGGACTCAGTCCATTGAAGAGGCCCCTGTCACCCCAGTTTGGGCATCTAACTTCCATACAAAAGCCAAGGCTACGGATCGATCAACAAACTACCAACAGCTTCTTTTAAAGAAAAATCAAGCCACTTAAAAACACTGATTAAAAATGTAGTTTCACAAGCTTCCTCATTAAGGATTACTTCAATAATTACAGTGATCATTGCTCATTGAATATCCTTGTTGTCTGAGTAATTGTAAATTCTGACCCAGAAACAAAGGCCTAAAGAAAAGCCATGCAAGGCCTGGTCACTCATTCGTCTTAGTCCAGATAAACTCCATATCCTACATCTGCCTTTAATTCTCTCACTTCTCATTTGCTCTGTCATCAATACCCACAACAGCCGAAGAAGACGGGCCAGTTGCCAAGGAGAGCAGGCTATGTCCCTGACAAATGCTCTCAAGAACAAAAAAACGCTAAATGTTTTCAGGAAAGTGGAGAAAATCCAAACAACAGTGGCCGCTGAGGCCTTCAGCCTGCGTCAGAGGTAGGAGAACCCTAGCAGGGCTGCCCTTTGGGTGTCGGAGCGATCAATCAGCCTGACCCTGTGGGTGCTCCGGCTCTCCAAAACAGCCCAGTCTGTACCCTTGATATTTGCCTAACAGGAGGCATTACATTAATCTCACTGCTGACACTGGTTATGAGAGCACCAGACACCACATGAAACTTCCAGCATGCTCCAGCTCAGCTTTCCAGGGTCTTTGCTCGAGTCACTCCTCTGCCTGTCGAGTAAGCGTATCATTTTTTAAACTTAAGGAACCAACATCAATTATATCCTTGTTAAGTGTAGAACATTCACTAATGAAGTTTTTAATGTGTGCCAACAAACTTTTAAATCAATAAAATCATCGTAGTGAAGAAATGTTTTTCTTCCTAACTGGGTTTGTTGAAACATGGTGACTCACCAAAAGGACACAGACATAATTTGTTGGAAATCACTGACAAATGAACTTTTCAGAATACTCTAAACCACGATTTTTTTCAAGACATTAACATTTTAGGAAAAGGTTAATGTTTCGTGATTGGCATATAATTCATTTCAATGCTAAACACAAAAAGCTAAATCAAAACACCCTGAATCCAGACTCCTCCGGGGAACAAGTCTTATAATCTGCTGACGGTTCTGACTAAATCACTTCTGCCACATCGCTGCATAAACATTTAAACAAGGGCTGATGTGAATCACAGTTGCTGATGTTCATTTACTGGCTGTCATCCTAACAGAGCGTTGCAGACAACTTTGATGTCATTGCTTATTCCACAATGCTCCGACTTATGATCTTTTCTCGGTCATGTGTCATTTATTGTTTTTCCAGTCCTGAAACTTTTTGTTTCCAAAACTGTTTGTATGATGTTCTCCAACAAACACACCTGTGTATAATGCTGTACAAACATGACATTATTATCTGCATAATAATTTGGTTCATGCAGGCTGAATAAAATGTCTACAGCATAGGCTACAGTATTCCTTTGCTCAGCTCTTTTTTCACTTTCTGCATGCATGACTTATTGTTTGAGGGCTACAACACATGCTCACATTGTTTTTCTTGGCCTTTAAAAGTAATCTGTCTGTGATTCTATAGTGGGATGTAGAACTGGGTGTTCGGGATGGATGGATGGGAGGAGGTTCTAATGAAAAATAACAGCTGAGAGCAATTCATTCAAATTAATCACCGTGAACTAGTTCATTTCGGGGACTGTGAACTTATTTCAAAATTCTGAATGTGAACTGAGAACTTGAACTAGTTCATTTTAATCCATGCTAACTAAAAGTGTGAATTTGCACAACAGTGTCAGTTGGTTCAGTCAGACAGCCAGCCAACATCTTGATGTGAGTGTTTAGTTTTATGAAGGTGGATTTAACACAGCTAGTCTCTCACAGCAGACACAGTTAAAGACTGACTGATGAACACAGTGGAGCCAGGTATTTTTGAGCTAAAACAAGTACATGTTCAACTTAACTTTCATCATGTGAACACAACAAGAGAAAAAAAAATGGTAACACTGTCCTGTGTCTGCTGGGTGTGAATCAACAGTTGTTTGTTAAGACATTAGCTGTAACATTTTTAAGTTTGTTAAATTGTCAACGCAAAGATTTTCCTTTCTGCCTTCAATTACTCCGCTCAACCAGATGTAATTGGATCTTAGCGCCACTTTAAATACAACTGATCACACTGTATTCCTGAACCATTTAGGAAAACAGGCTGGACTCATTTCCCATCTATCTGATAAATTGTACTGTGTGGTTCACAATATGATATCTGTACCTTCCAAAGTGAACTTAAGGTGCAGTGCCTGGTCGTCATTTCATCTTCATGTTAAGTTTAGGCCAAATTCTACAGTGTCAAAATCTATTTTTACTGTAAAAGCATTTCAGAGACCACACACACACAACTAAAGACATAAATTGTCATCTGCATGGCCTTCATGAGCAACATTTAGTTTTAAAGCACTTGATCTGTGTTCCTCTCCCACCACAAACAGCGCTGACATACATTAAGGAAGTGCTGGTGGGCCACAACCAATGACTGCGTTTGCAACTCGTTCTCTGTTTGCCATCAGATCATAGTCAGCTGCTTTGCTCCATGTGTGCATCCACATGGCCGCCAGTGTGTAAGCACTACTTTGTGTGTGTGTGTGTGTGAGAGAGAGAGAGAGAGAGAGAGAGAGAGAGAGAGAGAGAGAGAGAGAGAGAGAGAGCGCAGATACACCATAGAAGGTGGGTGCAGGATCTTTGCTGCAGTGGCTCCCCCTGCAGATGAAAACACATTGTGGCATTTGTCAAACATTTGCTAATCCATCAGATTTAACGCCTCATGCGTCTGAGCTCATCGTCACAGTGATTTTCACTGTCTTAGCTGATATCTGTGTGCGCAGTCATCCAGACACAGAATCTATATAGGCATCAGCCCATTCAAAATGTTCATTTCCTTTGTTTTGCTCACCTATAAAATGTGGTTTTGATTACTCTGGCTAAATAGACCTTTTAGTTAGTTTGAAGACTGATAACCAGACTGATCAAAAGATAAGGGTACATAAAAATGGTCCTACCTTAATATGTGCCAAATACATGGGACAACAGGAGAGAAAAATAGAGAAAAATAGCTGTCAGTCATTCACTCTGTGCAGTTTTCCAGCCAACAGCCAAACAGTGACTGCATTTTTGAATTTGCCCTTTTTCTGTTTGTTTGTTTGTTTGTTTGTTTGTTTGTTTGTTTGTTTGTTTGTTTGTTTGTTTGGGGGGTTTTTTGTTTGTTTTTTGTTTAGGGTGAATGACGAGTAAAATCAAATATTCCTTTTCAATCTTATGAAGACAAAGTTATATCTACAGTCTAACCTGTTTTCACAACTGAAGGCTGCTAATCAATCGGTGCGTAACTCTCTTTTTTCTTTTCAGATTTCTTGCCCTTCACATTGCCACGTCAAACATTAAATTTGTGCTAACATGGACCAAAGCCTGCAATTTGCTAATCAACAGCCATTCACATATTCAGCCGTGACAGTCTTAATCAAGACTTTTGGCTTTCCAGAACTTTATGTCAAATTATTATGTCAACTGAAACATTCAAAGAAGTGGTGCATGATTGAAAGCGGGTCCAAAATGCAAGTTTGTAGCAATGCAGCTGTAGAAGGCCCAACTGATCCTGACTCAATAAACTAGGCTGCTTTAAGTAAACACTGATTGTGTCCATGTTGTTTCAACCATCTTTCACAGCCCATTTCACAATATGTTCCTGGAAATATGTCTTGATTTTTTTAAAATACACCTTTTGTTTTGCCAAGAGATCAAATAAACTTGATAAGCTAAACAGGCATCGGTCAGTGCACTTCAGGAGCGCACACAAACTGCCAAACACACAGAGAATGATGATGCCTCAAATATGTCACAAGCACTGATATGAATTCAAGCCTCCAAAGCTTTGCTTTCACATGTTTGAAGGCAGCATTCCACCAGAGAGATAATTATTGTTAATGTTAAATCTCAATGCTGGAAAGAATACCTTTACTTTTTATTCTGGCTATTCTGATATGACGCATGCATATCAAAACACCACGTCATTTTCCTGTAATATAGGAAAACATCAAAATCCTTTAACTATTATCAGGAAGAACTCATGCAATTCTGAGAAAGCAGCAGTCATGCCATTGATTTAAAATGACATCTGGAGTTGAATGTTTTTTATTTCCCTTAGAAAAGTTACATCTTCAGTCATCAAGCTGCATTTACAGATGCACAGTATATAAATGGATCTTCAATGCCAGCCATTTATTGATCACATGGTTTCTTACATCCATGAATTCCCGCCTGATGAGATCTTTGCACAGATGATTTGGAGCACCAGGCTGCAGTATTTGTGTGTTATCTCAGCACCTCAAAGTGGCTGCTTTCCCTTCATCTCACAGGGGAATTAAATCAAACGCAAATTTCTAAGGTCAACCTCCGTAAAGACATCATGTATCTGATGCTCTTTCCCATCAGATGCTATGATATTAAAAATTGCCACGCATGTGACTGTTCATTGTGTCAAGTACACATGCAGAACATGATGGAATGAGAAATGAATCAATGTATTTGTCAGATTGAGTCATGGCTGCATCATGGCTGCATCATGCTGTCCAGTCTTGTTTTTAGGGTCCAGGCTGCTAAGCAGCCAAGGACTCTATTGTAATGGGAAGAATTCTTTCTTTCTTCTTCTTCTTCTTCTTCTTCTTCTTCTTCTTCTTCTTCTTCTTCTTCTTCTTCTTCTTCTTCTTCCCCCGAGGAGATCATACTTCCCATTGGCAAAAACTCACCAAACTTTACAGAAATGTCCAACCCCATGCCACATTTACTCAACTCCAAGACATGTGATATTTGTGATATTGATTTTTATTTAGATATTAGAATTTGTGATATTTTGACCATTTTTTAAAATCTGCCTCAACAACTGCATCCCGGTCGGCGACTCCCTGGGTTTATTTGAGAAGCCACACAGTAGGTCTCACTTCCAGGCAATTAGCTCAGTTCATTAGGAGCTGCTTCCTGGTGCCAAAGGTTGTGGGTTCAAGACCCAACAAGGGGGATGAGTATGACACATCGTAAGTGTCTTTAAGGAACAAATGTATAAAATTTTTAGACATGGTAGATGATTTTTAACGAATACATATCAGAATCAATGCAAAAATGTATTTTAAACAACAGTCATTTACTTATGAAGCAAATCAGTCATTCTTAAAAATAAATCATGGAGGCGGTGTTTAGCTCAGTTGTATCGAGCAGCCGCTCCATGGAAGAAAATGCAGACGGCTGCGGATTGAATCCTGTGTTGGAAGGCCCATTCCTTTGTGTCATCCCCCTCTCTGTCTCTCTGGTCAGTGACTCCCTGAGTCTATTTAAGAAGCCATACACTGGATTTCACTTCCAGATGATTAGCTCAGTGAGTTAAGAGCTGGTTCTTGGTGTCAATGAGTCCAGGTTCAAGACCAAACAAGGGGGGTGAGTATAACACATCAAAACTACTAAGAGTCTTCAATAAACACATGTAGATGATGTTTGACAAAGAATTTTACCTTAAAAACTGAATCTTTGACTGAATATCGAATTGTCCTCTTGTGAACGTTACAGTCAATGCAAGGATGGTATTTTTAGAGTCTGGGCTGCTATGCTGCCAAGGTCCCTGTTGTCTTCATAGGAATTCTGTCTTTCCATCCTCCTCCTTCTTCTTCTTCACCAAACTTTAGAGAAATGTCTGACCCCATGCCAGATTTACTCAACTTCAAGGACATGGGTTGGTGGCACAATATGCGTTTGAATTTTAAAACTTTTAAAATTCCTTCTGAGTGCACCTAAATGGACTGAGATTGTTATAGTACTGAATTAATCCAAGGTAATCTAATCCTTTTTCATCTACAACATAGATCTTGCTATTAAATCCACTAAGCACTGTAATGCAACATCAACGTTGTATACTCTTCATTTGGTAACTATAAAAGTAGACTTAAGTGATATTTTTTTGTGAATCTCAGACAACAGACTGTGTTAATAACTTTGTAAATAAATACTCAAATGTCCAAATGAAAAATTGTAAGTTGTTATTGTGTAGTGATTTCCACTGATGCAATAGTGTAGCCTACTTTGCAAATTCATTCCAATATTCAACCACTTTTACTTTTCAATTGCTGCAATACAATTTCCAAATGATGCAACTTGCAAAATGACTCAGGTGATGCTAAATGCAGATTGTAATATCAACTTCCTTGATGTCTTAATATTCTTCTGCTTGTTGCTCAGAATTGCCTAAAAATGCCCGGTCCTGACCCATCGCTGCACAGCAGCTATAATTTAAAATCAAATTTTGTGTGTTTTTACCACGTAAAAGGAGGGGAAAAGCACAAAACTTGATGACAGTTGCAGAGCTGCATTCCTATTGGCCAAGAGCCGCATGTCCACCCCAGTTTTATAGCATCAGTTCTACCAGAACTGGAGAGTAGTTCTTCATTGAAAGATGAGTAAAGAATGACACTGAAGGCCTCTCTTGAAGGAAAAGATGTTTTTGCTCTCCAACTGGCTTCGGTAAGAGATTGGTTTGCCAGCTGGCTCCTCTGGTCCTGTAGTTAGTTGATCTGTTTGGTCTAAGTCAGTCCTTGATAGCTGGTAACAGACAGATGGTTTATAATCACCTGCCAATAGAACACAGGCTGCACAATTAATGGAAATCTAATTGAAACTGTAATATGGATAAATGTAATTTTTAAATTGCTGGGGTCCTGGCCTTCACATTGTATTCTACAAATCCCTGTCACAGCATGTTTTTAATATGTTTTTCAATGAAAATGAGAACAATTATGCAAAAATGATCATTACGTCTAATATCAAAAATCATATCATAATCCCAATATTTGTCAAAATAATTTCAATCAGATGTTTTTCAAAAGCCAAGCATGTTTTCAAAGTGTCTTTCCTTTTCCAAACGCTTTTTAATAGAGCCTTCCTGGATGGTTTTGTGTCAAAAACCATCAGACACAGTCGGGTTAACACAGCTCCACCAACCACTGTGTAGTATTAGTCAGTCAGATAATAGACAAAGACAGACAGATGGACAGACAGACAATCGGACAGAGTGACAGACACACAGGTAGGCAGGCAGCTTGACAGACACATATGCTAATGCAAAAACAGACTGTTAGATCTACTGTCTATCTAAACAGGTACTGTACAACATGACATTATGAATATAAACATGCATTGTAATGTACATTTGGAGAAAGGAGATGGATAAAAAGATAAAAGATATATTTTTTTCAAAAATATATATTTTAGTTCACAGGATTTTTCAGAGGCCCTTGTGAAATTCAACTGAGTAATGTGTCCATTAGGAGATTCTGACAGAGATGTTCTGTCTGTACATTCAGTTGATGGTTGGTTTTTTGTCTTGAGCAATACTGTTTGTTTTTTTTTTGTTGTTTTTTTTGGTAGAACTAATGGTCAATGTAGCTATTAGAAGGTTGTTTATGTAGGTGAGTGATGATGAAGAGGTTGTCCAAGAGCTAGAGAGAAGAAAACCGTGGATAAAGGGAACAGTGTAACCCGGGATACAAGAAATGACAGTTATCATGTTATTAGGGGCTGATCCCTGCTGGTCCTTCTTCTTTTTGTCAATATAATAATAATAATAATAATAATAATAATAATAATGTTGTGCTAATAGTTCTGATGGTGGCGCTACAGCAAGGGGTCAGTGTTTGTGAGTTTGAATCCTGGCTGACACACAGATGACATGTTAGTTATTTGCCTGAGCTACATAATTTGGATCTAACAGGCACAAAAATGTCTTTTTCTTTCCTTTTTTTAATTTTAGAAGTTTTATGGTAACACTTTGTCTGGGGACTTTGCTGTGTCCTCTTAACCTTTCTGTGTTTGTCTTTATTTTCTTCTCTGCTCTCTCTTTGTTCTTTAGGAATTGATTTGAATTGCAGGTGGCTTGAATGAAGTGAATTCAGGTGTAATGATTACTCCTTGCTGATGTTCACAATGGGTGTGTCTCAAGTCCCTTAAATTGCATCCACATTTCTCTCACTTGGGTCTTTTTCTTGCATCTTATCCCACTGTGGATGCATGGAGAGACGCAAGGAAACCAAAAAGAGGAGAGAGGAAACGAGGAGAGATGTTTTTAGAGAAAAGAGACGTCCTTTCCTTGGCGACGTCACATGAATCGACGTCCCTTTATTTGTTTGTTTGTTTGTTTATTTGGATCCATCATTAGATACTGCAAATATGTAGATATTCTTCCTGGGGTCCTATTACATTTTTAAACAATATTTTCATCTTATTAAACACATATTTACAAACAATACACTTACATAACATTCATTCCCTGTATGATGACACAGAGCAGCTGGATTTGCTGCAGAATGTGGCCGAAGCGTTCAATAAAAAATTTTAAAAAATAAATAAATAAATAAAACTGGCTGGAGTGTTCCCACACTACTGCTGTCTGCTGTGTTTTATCTCATTCAAATCAAGTGATTTGGAAATAACTGCCCATTCGTATATTTCCACAAACCTATAAATTCTGTTTAGAGCCCCTCTTCCGTTTTTTCAATCTTCACTAAATCCTGATATGACGGAGTTTTTTTTATGTATTATCACACTGGTATTATCCGTGTGTTAAGTATCATTGCTTTCTGGACTCCTTCACGTTAGTGGCCTACATCTGAAATAATTCATTGCAGTGAAGTGAATATGGGCCACTTAAACTTAAACTGCTTCTCCGCTATCTCGTTCAAATGCTCCAGCTGTGGAGGCGGAGTTTTTCTACCTGATCGTTAAGCTGAGAGAATTCCACCATCGTCGAGGAGTGATGAGTGAGGATGGACTCACGTATCCTCCCTCGTTCATCGCTCCTCGGTGATCGCTTCTCCTTCCTCGATCCTCGACCCTCGCTCCTCGGTGCACATATAAGAGGCTTGGGACGGTCCTTAAGATGGTGTCAACAAAACAACTTCCGTTTCAAGCAATGATCGAGAAGTGAGGAAACGACAAATGAGAGACTTGAGATGCATCCAATAACAAGCAGCATTTCCTTTGGTCATATTTACTGCTAAGTCCAACAGGCCTGCTGATTGTCAGAGCCATGCGGCAGTCCCCATCGTACTAGTTTACAAATAGCTTAACAGTTTGTAACTTGGACTCAGAATCAGGGGATTTGAGTTTGAATCCCATACTCACCACTTATCAATTCTAACTTAGGTGGTGGGTTTAATCAAAATGTTAATCTCCAATGTCTCTGGCAATTCTGATGACAAAATCTTTGTGTGTTATTCACTTTTCTCCTTTTCCACTTCTTCATCCTCCACATCCTCCTCATCCTCCTCATCATGCTTGGCCCTGCCCCATTGCTGCATAACAGCTATCATTTCAGTTCGGTCCACCATACTAAATGAAAGCACAGCAGATGTCTGTGGTGTTGAGAGTGTATTACGGACATGACTGTGTCTGTGAAGCCCATTAGCGCATTCTGTGTTGCATTATGTTTGTCCTGTGTAAGATCTTATATTGAATGTGCTGTTTTTCAGTCCAGCTCCAGTTTCCAGAGGTTTGTATCAATACTGATTGATAAATCTTTTTTTCCACTCTGTGGTGTGGACGGTTAATGGTGGATTCTTTGGCTGATGATATAAGTCTGTATAATTTTTCTAGTTGGTTGATATTTTGATACTGATTTTTGAGTAAAAGCAAAATCTTGGTTAATTGATGTGTTACTAGAGCATGGTTGGTGTTATAGTTGAGTCATGCCTTCAATTTTACATGTGCTTAAATTAAAGGTGAATTTGCAGATTCCTAATTCTGGGAAGTTCAATATTGTAATGGACTTAACTGAAGAGTGTATGACCTTTGGAGATCGAAGTGATTTTCTGCCAGCTTTGATTCTAGGTTCTGGGCATTTTATAATAGTGTGTCGAGTGTATTGAACAAATTGGCTGTTGATTAGATGGGGGTAACTGAACCAAGTGAAGCTGATTTTGAGAAATATTGACATCTTGATTGTTGGCCTGCAAGGGAGAGCGTCCAATTATTCCATTAGTGTAACTGATTTTTAGTGGATTTATGAATGTGGGTAAAGCTAGAACTGAGAGAAAGTTACTTGCTGGGTTTTAGTAGAAGTAAGATCCTTCAAGCACCCGGATGTCTGTCGCAGTAAATTGAAACTGAATTTTGAGAACTGAATTTGAATTGTGAGAACTGAATGTGAAGATGTATAGAGAGTTGGATTTTCAGTGAGGATCAAATTCAATTGGATTTCAATTCAAATTATACTATTCAGATACAGTTTTTCAATGCAATGATTCAAATTAAACAATAGAATTTCAAATTATGTGATTCAAATTCAATTTTTCAACTCAATTATTCAAGTTTAGCAATTCAAATTCAAATATAAATGATTCAAATTCAGTTTCTGGTGGCACATATTTTAGCCCATAGAGGGGGGCACCTCTGCAGTGAAACAGGTATTTAAGATAAAGGTAAAAGGTACTTTATTAGTCATATATACAGCGTACAGTGAAATGTGTTCTCTGCATTTAACCCATCCCTGGGGAGCAGTCGGCAGCAACCAGGGACCAACTCCAGATTCTGTGCCAGTACCTCGCTCAAGGGTGATGAGTGCAGATGGACCTATATATATATTTTGATGGTGGGGGAAACAGGAGCGCCATTCAAACACGGGGAGAATATGCAAACTCCACACAGAAAGGCCCTACCCCAGCTAGGAATCGAACCCAGGACCTTATTGCTATGAAGCACAGTTCTAACCACTAAGCCTCTGTGCCTCCTAGTTACTCATTTGAAAACGCATAGTAAACAGAAAAACTGTGACAGTTAAAATTGGTTTAATGTGGCTACAAATGCATAAATTAAAGCTGCAGTTAGTTACTTTAGGGTAAACATCAATAACTTTTTTGTGTTTTATTTGGAAAAAAATGCAATAATACCCATAGACAGCTGTTAATTATTGAAGTGGTCTGAGAGCATTGCCAGATCTCTTTGTTTTTCCCGTCATGCTTCTGTATTCAGCATTGGTAAAAATCCTATCACTTCAATTCTATTTGCCCAAGCTGCCCTTCATAGCGACAGGTGACGTTGACAGGCTGATTAGCCGTTTGTGTTATGCTCTGACTCGCCTTTGCCGACAACAGATTGTCTGCAAGTCACACCATCAGTCGACTCAAGCTCGAGCAAAGATGAACCGGTTTACTTTGCTGCAACTTTCCCTGCAACAGTTTGGTCTCGGTTCAGACTGGACTTAAAGCTGCCAGCAAACAAAATAAAATGCAAGTCAGAGAAAAAAAAGCAAAGAGGGAAGGCTGCAGCAGAGTTGCTTCCCAATAGGTCTCATGCTAAGGCTAATGTTAGCTTGTAAGCTGGTTAGCAAAAGTTACCAACAGCAGGTTTAACATAAAAGCAACACTATGTAACTTCAACTGCCACTTGTGGCTTTGAAAAACAAAACTTAACAATGCATCACACAGAACAGCAATTTTGGTGCAACCAGGTCATATTTTATGGAGAAAATGTCCTCCCTTTGATGCCTTATGACTGCTCTGCCTGAAGTCTGTGATTCACTGAGGTTCCTGAAAGCACCATGTTGGCTGCCTGCAGACTGAAGCTGCAGCTGCAGGTCATTGCTGACAGCTCCACTAAATAAAAGGCTGCAGACAGACAGAGCAGCCATAGGACATCAGAGGGAAAACCAGAAGACATTTTGGGATAATAGCTTGCAGCTTCTGGGGACACTACCACGTTACTTGGTCAATATATCAACTTCACTATTGAAAACCATTTGACTGTCTGCCTGCCGCAGGGCCGTCTGTCTGAGTTTTAACAGAGATGCCGGGAGCTTAAAGTAAGAATGACTCTCATAAATTCTGCCCTCTTGCACTGTATGGGGTTACTCTTCTTCAGTTGATCTGAACCTTATGCTTATTAGGTACACAGTATAATCAAATTCTGTGGATCTGGACATGACGAAGAGCTCATGGCTGGGTCCACAAACTGTGGTAATTGGTTAGATCTTCTTTGCTGCAAGGTTTAACATGTGTGTAAAGCATCTACATTTCAGAATCTGTAGCATCTACACAGCAACGTCAATATTTCGATAGTAGAGAAAAGCTAAACTCGTAGGGGAACTCAATGCCTCCTGGGGGTATAGATTAGCCCCCTTGACACCAAAGAATAGACTAGGAACTCAAACTGGAGCAAATAACCAAGTCTCAGTTGCTTGTCCATCCATTCTGTCAGTGCGCAACTGCATCATCAGGCCTCATAAAGTCATCTTAGAGGACAAGTGGCAGCCAGAAAAACCAAGTTAAACACTGCGTTAGCTGACTGTACCTAGCTACAGTCTGGTAGTTAAAACAAACCTCGCCCATGCTCGCCACTCAGCCCTCAGCTAACGCAATGTTTTACCGTGCCTAATTAGCTTTTATTAAGATTAACATAACCAGCTTGCTACCTTGTAAATTCTTTTAACTCTTAAAAAAGTAGCGTAGACTGTAGCAATCCCTTATATCTGTCTCAGCATGGGCGTCACTGGACCATTTTACAGGGACACGTGTCCCAGGGTTAATCTGCTGTGCCATCGTAAACCTTTTGAGTCATTATATTCCTACCTGACGTATAAAAAACGTGCTCTGAATCTCTTGGCATTACTTGCCTTCACTAAAACTAACAAAATCAGTCCAGCTAAGCAGTCACACAAAGCTACCCAGGTTTTCCTAAATTACACGTAAGCATGTTCTCATAAAAGAGGTGGTGATTTGCAGCATATGACTGATTGTGAACAAGTACTGTGCAGTCTAGTGGCAGCAGCATTGTTAAATATGAGGAGCAAACTAATACATCAGATGAAAAGCAGTTGCAGCTGTCAGACGCAGGAAGATCAGGAAAAGAAACGTGAACGCCTAAAGCAATTATTATCAGTGTGAAGATAATAAAGGAAAACATGCACACAGTGGATGAGTGCTGGATCACAAAATACATGCAGCGAGGTTTAATAAAGAGAGAGATCTGCGCCGTTAAAAGCCTGCTGTGTTGCACTACACAAAGCTTTTCCTGCTTTTGTCGCCCATTTATTATCACTACAACATCATAAGAGCACAAATATATCTGATTATTAAATGTGTGTTTCACATTATGCAACAAAAGCTTAGTTAGCTTCATTCAAACTTTTACTTTAGACTTGGGATTCATAAGTTTGTAAATTAAAGTGGTAAGTAGGCTTAACTTTGATATCTTCAGGTCCAAAACTGAAAACTCTTTCTTGCTTCATTCATTTTCTGCAGCTTGCTAGAAAACCGGCTGTCCCTTGCTTTCCGACTCTCTGCGCTCCACAGGATCTTTTATGAATGGTGATATCACTTTTCAAGAGAACAAATTCCAATTCGTTAGTGGGCGGTGTGTTTATACCCGCTGGTCTCTCATCTCGAACGTAACCTGCTCAGGAGCAGTTTAAGTGTTCAATACAAGTTGCTGCTCAGGTAGGTAGGCTATAAACATGACAAAACCTCAGTAAGTCTCTATAGAATAGCTTACCTATGATCTTATTTTGACTAAAACATTATTGGCTCCTGGAGATGGTCATCAGAAAATAACGTGGATGAAGCAGGAGGAGAAAACAGAAAGGAGAGGTGAGCTTGAGGAAGGCAAGTCTTGATAAGCAAACAAGCTCATGGTGTTCATGTGAGGACATCCTCAGCTGTCAGAGTCGAGTCAGACATCAGATGAAAAAGCATCAAGTCTCATGAAAAAATGCGGCCATTTCTAAGAAACTGCATTAACATCAGGCAAGACAACCTGACGTTGGATGAATCAATCTTATATGCAATTAATAATTTAAATCTCGAGTGATAGTTAAGGACAGTACATACACAGTTGACAGTAAGTAACTAGTGCTGCTGTGTGCTACATACCAACAAAAAAGGACTGTAATTATATAGTTTTTTCCCATCACTATTTTACCCCCAGCATAAATGGCATTTTTGCCACCTGCTGCATAAGAAAGCAAATGCACTTGCGTCAGGTCTGTGTGCCAGTGGGTGGGTAGTCTGAAAGAGAAATTGCCCTTTAAATCTGCATGACTTTTATTTTGACAGTGCTGGGCCATAAATAACACACATTAAGATGGAAGCTGCAGGCCGAATATAATTTGACCTCATGCCGTGACTGGCCCCTGAGCCAGACTTTGGTCATATCTGAGCTAATACATTAACTGTTTGGCAACAAACAGAGGATTTCCTCGCATGCGGAATTATCATTTAAATTGACAAACATATGTGTAATTCAGGGCACAAGTCAAACAGGATCAAAAAAATAATAATTTTTCTTACTCCATTGACTACCGTTCATATTTTTCCGTACTCCCATGGGGTCCACCGTTTTTTTAAAAGACACAAAGGAAAGACTTTTCCATTTTTAGTGGGGCTGCTCTCGTCTAAACATGGCCTTAGACTTGTCTTGAATTGAAAAATGTATTTTTTTCTTTCAAGTTATTCCACAGTAAACAGATTTTTTCCCAGAATGTGAACCACTTATTTAAGCTGCTTTTGCTGGCAGTCTATGAAGATACAGTTTCAGAACATCAAAACCATCTAAAAACGTCCATCCAAAAATCTCAAATGCTTCGTGTGATATAATTCAAGTCTTCTTTATCGTGTCACAGGCTCAATACTTTCAAGACACCATTATTTTAGCTAAAAAGCTGCTAAATCCAACATATCCAGTACCAAGGCTCCCTGTCACATGCAAGCTTCAATGGCGTAAGCATTAGAATTTTTTGAGCTTAAATAACAGTGAATAACTGTTTTGGAAGTACTGACCCTGTAACACAATAAAGAAGACTTCAATTATACAAATCAGTAAGGTAACAACAAACCTGGCTGTTTTGAATACAAAATAATCCAAACATCGATCTTTGGAAAAACAGACATTTATTTAGAATCAGATACAAAAGTGAAAGAAGCAAACATCTTTACTGCCTCTAAAATTTCGTGAAATATTGACAACAGAACTAACAAAGAAAGATATGAAAAGCCCCATGACAACAGAACCATGTCCGCCTCTAATGCAAAACACGATCCTTCTTTGATACACAGTTAAACTCCCCTTAAATGAACCTTTAAGTGTGTGCGTTGAAAGAGGGGAATGCAGAGCTGTTGTAGCAGCTTGACTGTGCAGAGATACAAAGATGGTTTGACAAATTTCTGTATTCTGTGATTTTATCTGGCTGCTGTTGTTGTCATCATAATGGCATTTTCCTTGGACTGATTCTGACAAAGAGGTACCAGTAGATTTGTGTGTGTGTGTGTGTGTGTGTGTGTGTTTAAATAAACAATGAACCTTACAGGTTACTGACTGAATGTGTGCTGTGCTTTCTGCTGGCTGTTTGAATCATGCATATCAATCCCAATATTCAAATATGGAAGTTTGATGTATAGAGGGCTTTACAATGCATTCATTACTATTATTCAGTGTTGGGGAGTAACAAGTTACATGTAATGAAATTATGTCATTGAATTACAAAATAAATGTAACTGTAATCAGTTACAAATACCGAGAAAGAATGTGTGATTAACTTTGTTACTAATGAAAATGTTAGTGTTGGGAGTTACATGTGGATATTTTCTGTACAAAGCTCGGCTGTATGTTGAATAATATTCAACATGATGCTTTGCATGTTTTTGATGTGCACAATGTCTTCTTTTGCCATTTCCAGTCAAGGCCGTTTAGTGAATTTTAATGCTATTCTGATGCTTTTGATTGGTTCTCTTGTTTGAAATTGAGCACCCCACATCTGCCAATAACACTGCGTGGTTTAAACACTTGAAAATGGTTTCCAGTTAAAAACATTTGTTAGAAATTTAGAAAAGCAATCAAATGCAATAAGATACATTACTACGATAAAGCAATTCAAATACTTACTTATTGCATTTTAAATAGGGTAAGTAGTAATCTGTAACTGATTACATTTACCAAGTAACCTTCCCAACCCTGATTATTGGACACCATCCGTTCCTTCAATGAGATATAGAAAACACCAGAGAAAAACTGGAATGAGGGAAAAGGCCAAAACATGGAGGGCATCCTCTACAACAGGTACCTGATGAACACTACAAGTCATTGTTTCTGTTTGAATTTATAATTTTGAAGGTATTGAACATCTGCATAAGTGTACAGTTATTGAAATAAATATATAAATATGAGTAAAAGAGGTGCAACTACATGTAACTTTATGTCTTAGAAACGTAAAAATTGTTTGTGCACTGCCTGCTGCCCATTGCCCATGATAGTTAAGGGAGAAAGATCTCATCCGACCACATGTAGTAAATATGTCAAAACATGCAAAGTCATTCCTATGGCTACGAGTTTTTAAAAATTGACACTACATATTATCACTACGTATTACTGCTCTGGAGAAAGTCTTTGTTTTTACAGCCAATAATTAAATCTGTAACCAAATCTGCCCTCCACTCTTCGAGGACTCATGGACAGTCTCCAAAAAATGTCTTTTTGTGCAGTGAAGAACAACTAAGAGAAGTGATGCCTGTTTTTATTTTTTATTTTTTTGTGACATGTTGTGAGCGCTTGTCTGTACCTGGAATTATTCTGAAATTTTTCAGGGATGTTTTTTGGTCTTTGTTAAATACCCTTTTTTACAAAGATGACTACTAGCCATTTTGTTTACTTCATTCTTTCTTGAGGCCACTGTGGTGGATATTTTGAAAAGAAAAAATCTTTTGAGAGATGGTGTCATCTTTTTTCTTCTTCTTTTTTTTAGTTTCTTTCAGCAGGCAGTTATTGAGGCATAATAGCAAAGTTTACTCCCTCGACAATAAATCTTCGTGTATCTTTGCAGTTTCGCTGAGTTGTGGCATACAAACCTAACATCTGTGTATAAAAACTACTCAGCTACCATGTATGTCAATAACCTGGCACAGTATTTATTTTTCCAACAGTCAGCTTCAAACCTCTAGTCAATGTCCTTGTCCTCAAATGATATGAGAGCGCCTCTGCCTAACTCTTATTTTTCTGTCTAAAAAAAATTTTGCATTTTAAAAGCCAGTCCTACATTATGTACAGACAACACATGATTGTCCTGAAGAGTTTTCTTACATGGTCAATCCATTTTTTTAAAAAAACAACTTTTGTTTGGTTTAAGTTTTTTGATTTATCCATCTGGTTACTTCCTTTTTTGCTTTTCTTTTCTAACTTTTCAGCATTCTCTGAAGTATTTACAGCAGTATTAAACATGACAGTGCAACAGAGAGTCATCGATGACTTCACTAAAGCTCCGCAATAGGTGCTGCTGCTTTAGCCCCGTTTTCATTAATTGGTGCAGTTTAGTTTAGTACAGCACGGTACACAATTGTTTGCATTTCCACTGTCAAAATGATACCAAATAACCGTACCTCACCTCTTTTGCTCACCCTTTCATTGGTGTACCAAGCAGTCCCAAGAAGCTGGAGCTACACACACTGCAGTCCATTGACTGCAAGCGGACAAAAAGCTGTCTTTAAGTGTTGTCATTAATATATCACCTCAGTATGTTTTATATATTTTTTAGGTGGAAATGTTACCTTATAGATTTGAAATTTGTAGTCTATCCAAATAACGTTTGGTTGCTCAAGTTCAAGTTGAGTTAATTTGTTAAAGTGCATCACAGTCAATGCAATGAAATGCATTTTGCCCAGACAACTCATCCCTTGAATAAATAGAAGAAATAAATAAGTGGCATCATAAGAATGACAACATTCTAATGAAAAAATTCTGAAATAAATATCACGCAAACAAACAATAGGTGCTTCTGTTCAGTAGTGTGATTGTTCGAGGATAAAAACTGTCCTTGAGGTGGTTTGTACGTGCCATGATGCACTGTAGACATTTTCCTGAAGGAGGGTTGGAGAGCAGACTGTGTGCTGGGTGGGTAGAGTCATTTAAGATGTGCAAAGTTAATGTCTTCCTCTTGCAGCTGGTGGTGTAAACGTCCTGTACCTGTGGCAGTGGTGATCCAATCATTTTTGAGGTGCTTTTCACTTATCCTGGCACAGCCAAACTAATTTTCAAGTGAGAATTAGTCTGGTAGCTCTCGATTCACTGTTCATTTCCAAGGGGCAGTACCGATGGACGCAATCAAAACTGCCTCTGGACACAAATGGATGGACATACAACCATGCAACCGATCAGAGCTGTTTACCCCGTCTGTCCCCTCGTGAGTTGGTGCCGCGTTGAGAGGAATTTCAGGCAAGCCAAAACCTCCTTGTTAATTTATTTATTTATAACTATGCAATATTAAATAAAAGGAATATTCTGACAAGATGTAGAACAACCTTGGCAACCCAGCAAGTACTGTTTTTTTGTCATTACTACACATGGGGAAGAATAGGAGCCTTTACTAGGAGTCTTGCTACTGATCTGTGTGGTGCAGACATGAGACTCACGCAGCCTCGGTACAACACAACATGTTAAAAAAACACCGGAAAAAAGCACTAAAACTGACTTAAATAGCTAATATCACAACACAATATAACAACATTCACGTGATTATTTATCAAGTTGTGAAAAATTCAAGTTAAAAGCCGACTTGTCTGTCTGTAGGCTATCAATGATTCGTGTCTGCTACTGGACACAGACCGTGAGACGATGATCTGTGCAGAGATTAAAGGTGGAGGCAGTAGGATTTCATTAAAAATTAAATATAGACATATAAGAAAGTAATGCTGCTCAATCATCACTTCTGGGCCTCTGTATATGTGTGATGGTGTCTGTGTATGGAGACACACTTCCCTCTGCCTGTATTCTGACATTTTGGCTGACTCAGGACCTGCTTAGGACGGGTTACTGTAAAGATCGATGTAGACGCACAATCAATTTTAAGTAACAATAGTGTGAGAGCACCGCAGAGCACAGCTACTGGACGCCATCCAGACTGGAGAAAGTTACAACTGTGGACGTAGCGCAAAGAAAAGGAAATATAGCCAGAGTGAGCAAGCGTGTAAAAACTTGTTCCAGAGTGAGAGTGAGTCTCGGTTTGGCTTT
This sequence comes from Naso thynnoides, assembly GCA_029783665.1. Lineage (NCBI taxonomy): Eukaryota > Metazoa > Chordata > Actinopteri > Acanthuriformes > Acanthuridae > Naso > Naso thynnoides. Next base: position 4,656,594 of record JAQLOL010000003.1, on the reverse strand, counting down.
CAGCTGTTTTGGAGCACTGAAAGAGAGGCTGGGAAGAGCGATGCAGAGTCGGGCTACTTTGTGATGGACAGGTAGGTGCTAAACACTGGCGGT
>JAQLOL010000003.1:4620488-4636733 GCA_029783665.1 Naso thynnoides | reverse complement strand
TTGCAACTGCAGCACCAGGTCGTTGCTGGTGACAGCTCTGCTAAAATACAAGGCTGCAGACAGTCAGAGCAGTCGTCAAACATGAGAGGGAAAACCAGCGGGCATTTTCTCTGTATAATATGACCCAGTTTTACTAAAATTGCTGTTTTGTGCGATGCATTAACGTGCATCGTTGAGTTTTGTTTTTCGAAGCAGTGGGTCGCAGTCAAAGTTACATAGTATTGCTTTGAGTTAAAAGTTGAAGTCACAGTTGAACATAAAAATGAAATGGTTCAGTATTCTTGTACTTGTATGTAATGTGTACTTGTATATAATGTGTTCAAATTTGCCTACAAATATACACGGGACACGGCATCTGTTTCTGTTTTGAGTTATCCTGCAGCTGATTTTGAGAAAAAGTGACAGAGCTAAAAAGATCTACACAGTGCTGCCAGCGCCAACTGTGTATCCAGGAGGCTGAGTTTAAAAAATGATGCTACTTAATTTATTGTAACATATTAAGCTCACATACTGCGGAACTGCTCAAGTGTAATCAGTGTAGGATAGAAGCACAGTGCTGAGGGCCTGACTGAAATATTGTCTTGCAAGGTGTATTTGACCTAGTCGTTTTTTACGGTAATCAGCTCTTGTGTAAAGTTGACTTAAGAACACAGCTTTCACACTTGTTCCTCAATTCTTCTGTGTTACTGACCACATTTCAGATGAAACGTGTTTTCAGTTGCACGTCGAGACCCTCTGGCACCCACTGAGAGCTCACTCATTCATGCTTGGTTTGGGGTTTAATGTTTGACCTGGCTGCTGACACAATTCACATGTGCTCCGCCGGAGTCACCTTGTTTGTCTTGCAACAGTAAAAACTGACGAGGTGAACAGAGGCCCTCCCTATAGTGTGTCACTCAGCCTCGCCCAGCAGAGGGAGGGGCACATTTGACATTCATTACTGTACTGTACAAGCTGCTGTATTCAAATATACTTTATTTAAATAACACTTGATAAAAAGATAAACAAAAAAGATTCAATCAATCAAAAGGCTGTGTATAAAGGACAAGTTAAGGTTTTGTTGGTAGACAAAGTTACCAACTTGTACACACAGAATCTAAAACTCAGTCACTGCAGGATTTGTTCTGGGCCAGACTTCCTTGTCCCACATTTCTTCTTATCTCCCCATCAGAAGCAATCACCTTGTTTTATGACAGATGAGTGACAGGCCAAACAGTGGGCTATTTAGGTGCTTATTTAATGATGCCAATATAAACTTGAGAATTTGGGTAGGGCAGGAAGCCAAAGATAAGACTCACAGTACTAGTGGCATGAGGTCAAGATTGGTAAAGAGCATCGTGGGATGTTGGAGCGGCCATTGCCTGGCTGATTGGCTAAAAAGTCAGAAAGTGTGAGTTTCGAACAACTCGCTGTCTCTACAGCTATGTTTATTTGCCGTTGTCAGGGGAGGTCTGGCAAGGTGCAATACACACACACATACACACGCGCACACAGACGCACACACACAAATACAAAGAGATCAGCCAAATGCTATCAATAAAGCTGAATGTTTGCTTCAGTTTGTAGAGCTGGGAGGCTCGCAAGCACAACATTGGCATAGTCAGTGCAGTACAAACAGAGCGAAATGCCATCAGTAGCTCATGGCTCACAGCCTGCTGGGGTTCAGCTATGACATGTTCTGCCTTTAGCTGCTCTAAATGAAGACAAGAAGACACAGATGGCATCCATTTAATCCTCTCCGTGTAAGATTGTTTTGAACAAAGCCTCCCTCTCACTGGCATCATCTCAGACAAGAGGCAATGACACAAGACAGCGGACAATCTTCAGCTATTATAGCCACAATGGCCCCTCATCATTTTCACAGGCTCTCTGGTCATTAGAATGATGGATGCGCTGATGTTTGTAAAACAATGTTCCTGTTCAGTAGATTAGGCTGTAACGCTAAATCCTGTGGCCGTGCTCAGCCAACACGAGCCATGCACTTATGGCAGCTCGGACACAGTGCTTTAACCAAACGGTTAATGGAGTCACGCGCCTCCAGCATGGTTGTTCACGGAGCAGAGGACAACAAGCCTTGTTCATGTAAGATGCAAACAGCGGAGCTATAGGACTAATGTATTCTCAGTCAAATACACATGCAGAGAGGATGACATCATGCGTACAGGCCTTCAGAGGCCAGGGGTGTTGTGAAGAGGTTTATTCACAGAACAAAGGCAGTTACTGTGTACTGGAGAGCCATCTGTGTGAACACTTCCTATGAGCTCAAAACCAGTCTCAAGTAATTCTCCACTGCTCTGACAATTTTCTTGCATGTACTTATTAACAGTTATTGAGGAACTGGCAGGTAGCCATTTGTGTCACTTGAACAAAATTTTCTCTCATCTGAAGGGCAAAGTCATTCTGAGTCATCAGCTTTCAAACCTCCCCCTTCCTCCCTCAGGACAGTGTGAATGTTGTATTTTTCCCCAGCAGGCAAGTCACTTTTAGGCTAGCGGTGGGGGAAAAGCATCGATTCTTAGATGCATCGTGATTCGGACGTGGGTGATTTTGAATCGACTCAAAAACCCCCAATACTGATGATCGTAATTTTATATAGCATAAATTACACGGAACAAAAAAGGCGGGAAACGGAATAGCAGCGCCGTGCACCCGGACAGTTTACGGGGAGCACTTAAAAAAACAAGACAGAAACATGGCTGACCACGAGATCCGACCAGCACGGAGTGGATTAAAGTGTTTGGAAACACTCTGGATTCTACAAATTTCATTGCAAAAGTGAACTGGACAAGAGTCACACTATATGTACGCTGTGCCACACTAAGACAAAATCATGCAATATAATCGTAGGTCCCTGAATTGTAATCGTAATCGAATCAAATTGTTTGGTGCCCAGAGACACCCACCCCTATTTTAGGCTTGCCCTCATAGACCTGCAGCTTTGGAAGACATATGCTATCGTGCAAAGGTTGGTCCCAGTGTGCTTCCCAAACACTGAAGACACAACTGTTCATCAGCTTTTGCCTTTTTGCTGGCCTCCTGACCCCTGGGCCAGGCCCTGCTTCTTTCCATGTCTAGACTTGACAAACACAGACACATGGGCCATGCTCCTCTGGCACCTTTCCATTAGTATATATTTCGAGTTGTTTTCCCAAGCATGGGAAAAATAAATGCCAGGGCAATAAGTACATTTGCACTGGGCTAATGAATTCCAAAACTCTGTTTTTGTATTTTGTTGGCACTTAAGTGGTCAGCTGGTCTTTCCAACTCACATTTCACTTTGTGTCCATGTAATCTGCATGAAGTAAGGTGGCGATGAACTTTTAATTCAGCTATTAATCTTTTTGTTGTTGTTGTTGCATTTAGGTGTATTGAATTGGCTGTTTACTTTTAGTCGTGCTAATAGCAGTGTCCCAGAGAAGGCAATGTTGCTCAATCGGTCCTACACATAGGGTTTAAATATCTCAAGAAACCACTGGTTGGACTGTCAAAACATTTAGCACAGAAAATAAATCTTATCTACCTTTGTGATCCCCTTGCCTTTCCTTTAGTGCCACATCAAGTCAAAATGTGCTAGCATGTGTGAATTTTGTTAGCATGCAATGCTAAAATAAGATGGTGAGCATTGACAATATATATGCTAAGCATTAATTTAGCATTGTCATTGAGTGCATATCGACATTAGTATTTAGTTTAAGGAACCACTGAGCCTAAATACAACTTGACAGGGCTACTAGCATGGCTGCAGGCTATTAGGGCCCTGTCTTCTAGCCGGCACAAAGACAACACATAGCACAACGCAAGTGTTGTCATTACTGTATGCAGTAAAATCATGGAACTTATCATAAATTGATTGATTGAGATGACTGCTACTCCTGTAGATTATACGCTGCCATGCTTTCACCTAGTGCATGAGCAGATCCGTTTCCTCAGCGTTACAGTACTCACTTCTGACTGATCGCCTCCGCTATCTAAATAGCAATACACATGTTCAAGAGCACCTGTTTTTTACGGGAATCAGACACGACACAGTGATTAGTTGAACCCATGTTATGCCAAAAACACAACCATGATTAATTAAGGGGCTAAATCCAACCACTTTGTGCCTTGCACCTCACTCTGGGCCCAGATTATGCGCTGTCTAAATAGCAAAGTACACTTGTGGGAAACCTAATTGAACTAGAGCTCTGTACTTAAGACTATACACCGCAGGTTGTCAAAATAAAGCACTTAGTCTTTTTTAAGTCTGTTTAAAATGATTTATGACTCTTAGTACCATGTTTGAAATATGTGTCCTTACTTTAATATGCCTTCTTTTTGATTGGTGTGTTTGTCCATTGATTTTAAAATCCGACCAGGACTACAACAACTGCATACGCAGACGAACCAAGAACTGCACACATCTAAGCAGAAAAACCATCAACACCAATAGAGCTGTGTGCCCTTAGCAGTTGTGAGATAAGATCCTTGCTCAAACACATTGCAGCAACAGCTGATGAAGGATGATAGACAATGGATCTCATATTCTGTCCTCACATTCTCCAAGCTGGACATGTGATTTCACAGTAATATCAACCTGTAATATTTTACTAACAGTGACTTTATCGCACTAGAACCCAGATGTCGGGTACATATCTATATCACGGCTCCTCTCTTTAAAATATGAAACAGACCCATTTTTCAGCAGCTGTCTTTTCAACTCCAGGCTTTTTCCAACGTCTTTTCCAGCAGTGTGGCACAACTTTTACACCATCTCCCTGCTTCGGAATCACTCATGATTTGTCTGCTGATGGAGTTGTACCGCTGGTCTGATGTCACTCAAAATCTCCCTCAAAGGCTATTCCAAGTAACCATGTTACAGGCAGAATACATTCTTCCACTGCTCTCTCATTGTCCACTGCATTTCCTCCTGAAGCTGGGTTCCCGATTCAATTTTGGCATCGATCTCGTACAAAAAAAGGGCAAAGAAATCAGATCAGAGGAGTACTAAAAGCTTTCCCCTGAATCAATCAAAATACATGAATAAGTTACTGGTGCCATAGTATGTTTTAGGGGATATTACCATAGTTATGCCATTCCTAATATGAAATCAAAAGTACCATAATGTATAGTAAAACTTACCATTATTTTCAGTCAAATGGCCATTCTGCATCCTATGATGATGAAAGATAATGACCTAATGGCTTGTTGCAGTCAAATGCACTGAGCACAGGAGAAACTGTGTCTAAATGAATGATAGGTTTTGATGATCAAACACATTTATTCTCTCAAATAAATCGGTTGAGAAAACCAGTAACCATACACGGGCTCCTGTGTATGAGTGTGTAGGAATCGCTCTACAGCAGCCGACTGGCTCCAGGTCCCACTGTGACAAGGTCTGGGCAAATTCCTCACCCCGGTGCCCCAGCACTTAGACCTGTCACGGCCAACTTTGACAGACAACTTTTGAAAGTGAAGAGATGTGTTTTTTACAGCTCGCAGCCGCTGCAGCAAGTCAGGGGGAAGAATTCCTGTGTGTATATGTGGGTACAGAGATGTAAGTCTGGCAAACCTGGGTGTCCATTCCAAAAAATGAAAGGCAGCAGCTGGCCATGGGTGCCTCCATTGTCAAGATTTGGTAGAAATACAGAGCTGGTGATACAATCTTCTCCATTGTCCCTATTGGCACATATGTACATCACTATGTGGCTTTGTGTCACTTTGTCTCATCCAATCTTTAGTTCATCCTTGACCACGTCTCATTTTGTGACAACTTAGTATCCAGCACAGGGCAACAGACGGAATTAACCTGAAGATTAAATGTTTGTGACTAGTATTGATTTATAGATCTGAACAAAAGCGAGCCGTGTGCGTGCATGAGTGTGTGTGTCAGTGAGGGTGTGTTCTGATGGCCTGCATTAAAAAGAGTAATAACCTCACAGATGGTGAGGGGCTGGTCCGGAGCAGGCTATGTGATGGAGAACAATCGCTGAGGCTTGATTGCTCAAGGAGCACAAGGCAGACCTGGCAGGGGGAGGGGTACCAGTACATGTGTGTGTGTGGTGTGTGTGTGTGTGTGTATGTGTAAAGTGGGAGGAGGGGGTTGTTTAAGTTTAACTAGGCCACTGCTACCCATTACAAGGCTGACAATGATGTGGTTTGTCGCGCACACAGAGTAGATCAAATCAAATTTCATATGCTGCTCCCGGGTTTCATCTCTTTGATTCATCATCACCTCAAGTAAGTGGAAATCATTTGTATTCTTCCACAGCAGCACATTCATTCCTCCCTGTGGAGAGATGATTCAGTATTATATGGATAGGTGCAAAAGTCAGCCAGTGTAAAAGGACAATAAATCCACCTGTCACTTATGCAAAGGGATGTAAATGGGGTCCCTGATTAAGACACAGAGTCATTTAAAAAACAGGGACTGGCAGAACCTTGACACATGCACTCAGACACACAATCTCAAACTCACACTCAAAGCCACTCACACATATACACATGCTTTGATAGCTCTATGTATCTCAAGCTCTCTCTCTCTCTCACACACACACACACACGCACACACACACACACTAAAATCCCCCGTCGCCCTGCGCCTGCCACTAGAGCAGTTTATCAAGTAATTATTGTTTGATTACAGCGTTTCATTATCTGCACTGATTGAGTCACAACCGACGGCAAAGGTCAAGCGCCATTAACGCGCTGCTCCCGAAACATATTTCCACGCTGGCCGCGTGTTTGCCCTCCCTCTCCTCTGAAAGGGCTAATTGCAAATGCATTTGTTTGAGGAAGAGGAGAGGAGACCACCCGCTCTGGTTTCCCCCAAGTCCCACTGAGACAGAATATCAATGCTGCCCAAAGCGTTCGAGCAGTAACACACAACCATTCACACACATATGAAAAAACGTACACGTGGGAGCAGTTTGGGACCATATCCAATCACACTTGTCAAGTGGTACCCATCAAATGCAGATCCAACAGCTTTCAAAAAACCATTTTGGACAATAAGGGGGTGATAGACTCCTTCCAATTTTACATATTAATAATGAGTTCTTATGGCCACTATCTGGTCAGCAAAGTGACTGCGTTTACCAACATGTGTTGGTCCCCTGAAGGTAAAAACTTTAGGGTTCCCTCTGTATATGCTATCTTTATTTTGTCATTTTGTGGGAACTATGCATCTCTGAATTTGGTGATTTTGAATTATTCCAATGAACTGATTTGAGAAAAGTGGCACTGGCCAAACAAAACAATTCAAAACCAAAGTTGACTTTTATCCTTCAAGTCTGCATGAAACTTTGAGTCAATTCATTCAACAGTAGCTGCTAAAGTGTCTAAAAATATTTAGGACCTGAGATCTGTGCAGGAATGTCAGTAAGTAGCAGAAAACCAAACAGTAGTATTGTGTTGTAGATGTCAATGGCGTGAATGCGTGAGTGTGGTGTGTGATGTAAGATGGCTTCATACCTGGGTGGGAAAGAGATCTCCAGTTCATGCAGCCGATCCTTGAACACCGACAGCTCTTTGTCATACTCTAAAAGCTGTGAATAGAAGAAAAAATGGGAGTGAGGAAAGGGAGGAGTTTAAATTACTACTTGTTTTTTTTTTAAACTTTTTTTTTGCACACAGTCTTCTCTGAAAGTTGTTTTACACAAACTCTTCAGTAGGGATGCCACAGTGAGAAAAAAAGAAGAAGAAGAAGAAGAAGAAGAAGGAAAAGAAAAAAACTTTCCCACAGGTTAATCAACTTGTGAGAACATCAGTGTTACCACAAAAATACTGGTCAATGACATTATCTGTAGAGACCTGTAGTACAAATTAAGTCATTTTTGACTTTTGGGGGGTTTTTGGTTTTTAACAGCGGATCAGTTTGAGACATTGCAGGTAGTGACTGAATGCAGGCGGCAGGCTGCAAGTTCAAACTACTTGGGCAAGTCATGTAACTGCAGCGTGCCCACACACCATGTAACACCAGTAACACTGACTACCACGGAGAGTGTGCACTGTTTGGAGCAGTTCTGGGTCTGCTGAAAAGTTTTTGTAATTCCAAGTTTGTCCAAACTGTTTGTGTTTAGGCTTCAAACTTTAGATTTGTGTTGTGAACAAAGAAAAGTTTTTTTTCCAAACAAACACTCAATTCAAGAACAATGTGAAGCCTCTTGTGATTCAGCTAGATTAATTTCTTGCCTGATAATACCTGAACCCAAAATTCAATATGATCAATATCATGAGGCGTCATTCTCAGTGACGGGTGGATAAGAGAAAGCCAAATAAAAGTTTAGGAAAAACACAGTACGACCTGTCTTTTGGTTTATTTACTTTTTCCTATGTCCCCTACACGGGTAAAAAAATTGACAGCAGCTGACCGGTTGTGCGTGTGTGTTACTTGCCCTGTCCTATTGGGGGTCTATCTTTTCACACTGACAGTGAATCCACACACTCTTCATCAATCATGTCTCCTCACCCAGCTGTACTCACTCACTTGAGTGTACACACACACATCCCCCAATTTCCCCCCTTTCACAAAACCCATAAATCATTAGTGAAAAGTGCAATTAGCAGCTTCTTGTACACATTAATTATCTGGGAGATGAACAGGTAGCTTGGGCACCTGCATGACTGCCTCCCTGAGAGACTGACAGTGACGTATCCCGGCAACCCCCGGAGGACCTTGCGCTAGAACCATCCTTTCCTTTCAGACAGCAAGACGTGGTGATGAAGACGAGACATGTTTGTTTAGTGGTAAATTGGGCTATTGTACATGTTTCAAACACCAGACTACAATTATGGCCTGGTGAAGATTCCAGTCTAGGCAGTGTGAGTTTGACATCGGTTGTATAGGCAGCTTGACGTTAATGACATTACATTGGTGTATTACATGCAGCAATGTGTGGATGGCTACATGATGAAATATAAACAGAAATGGCACAGTACACATGGGTAATATTTGGAAGGACGTCCTCATAAAATGGAGACAAGAAAGGAGGGAGGTGGATGCCACATGAATATTATTATATCAGCGCAAGGTAACTACAGTCTTTCATCTACGCTGACATTTTTATGTTCTCCATGTCTGACTACGTACGCATTGTTTGTCTTCACCGCACTGTTGAGTACACATGTATAAATAAGCCAAAGTCCAGTTGTGCCTCCACGATGACGCGCTGAGTGTTTGAGTGTATGTGTGATTATGTGTCAGTGGTGTAGAACAGCGGCCATTACTTTCAGGCAGAGGGGCCTCCCAGACGGAGTCTCAGTGGTTCAGGAGGGCAGATGTGCTGCATTCATCAAACTCACACTGTTGGGGTCACAGGAGAGACGCACACACTGTGGATGAGGGATGGCTGAGCCGAGGATGCAACCCCACGCTCCAATGTACACCCCATCTCACCATCCACCCACTGACACCTTCCTCCAGTGTGTGCATTTTGTTGTGTTTGTGTGTGTCATAGCCTGACCGATGTCTGATTTTTTTGAGGCCAATAGAAAGTTTAAAAAAATTCGGTTATTCACTGTGTAATTGAAAATTGTACATAAGATTAAAAATTCTGGTAACTGACTGTCCTACAAAACCCAGCTCCCCTTGGTTACTGACACGTATATCCATGCTTTTCATTCTCACATGACGCATAAACACTTCAGATGATTTTTTTTATTTTTAGAAACAAGAGATTTCCACTTAAGGGGGAGGTTGAAAAAAATCTGGCTTCTCATTTTTAGCTGGTTAGCACTGATTTTGCTGGCTGAGGAGACTGTCGCTAGCAGAATGTATCAGCTGTAGCTAGCGAGCTGACAAGGGTGTTTTTTCACAGCTGCCTTACAAATGAACTCTGGTACAGTTTGTTCGTGGTATGATAATGATTCCACCTTGTTCTGCCTCAACTGCAGAAGAATTGCACATTTTTGGACTAAACCTGCTCCTGTAGCCAGCTGCACTGGGGGAGATGACCATATAGTCCGACAGCTAAAAAAAACACACAATATCATGAAGTGTTCAAATGTTTAGTGAACGGCTGAAGGAGAGAGGATTTGACTGCAACATCATTTTTGACCAATAAATAAAATGACAGCTACCACATGGCCTCTGCTGATACATTTTCTCTCACTTGACATTTTGCCTGTGTGAAACCAAACTGAACCACGGTGAAAACACAGAGTCCACCAACTCATCAAGTGGTTAGAATCAAAGCAAACCAACTACAGGTGTAAAAACGCCCTAACTTTACCCTTGACGGTTACATATATGGTGCGCTAAAAGATAAAAGCATAAAGTCTGCATATTCTACAGTCATGATCTCCGTTCTTGCATTGCAGTCAAGAGGTTGTTAGTCCTAGTTTTATAGGCACAATAAGGAAAAATGTAAGTTCTGACCATTACTCCATTCTATCATCACCCTGTTTGGCAGATTAAGCAAATATACTTGGACAAGAGAGAGGTTTAATTTATTCTCTTATTTTCAGACAGTATTTCACTTTTGATGTTAGAAATGAAAAAGCTTTAAGGGAACAGAATAATGCCAATGACTTTGGCAAACAAACCGCCATCTCAAATAACAGGTTTGGCTGGTATTGCTGAAGTGTAAACTTTCCTAAACCCAGTAACAACGCAGAGCTTGGTGAAAAATGTTAGCCTACACTCTGATGTTGTAACATCCTTTAACACAGAGACCCATTACATATGGCATTTTTCCATATACACGTGCTGGATTGGCTCGGCTTGGATTGGCCTGGCACATCAGCTCAGCATTGCAGGTGTTTGCATTTCCACTACAGCAGGGCCATCTGCTTGTGGGTGGGCATTGAACTGATGATGCCCCCTGCTGATTCGTGGGATATGACCATGGAAACATTCACGTGGGGCAGGCACACAGACAGAAAGGGGAAAAGAGACTGAGACAGAGAGAGAGTGAGACAAAATGTTTTCAAAGCATGTTTTCTCAGCTTAATATTGTGACTTAAAAAGCACCAAATGACTTGCTTTGATGAATTTTTGTTAGTTTTTAATATGAAGAGTTGTAAAATATCATTTCGGCGAGGCTGTTCAGTCAGAAAGTGACAGAGCATAAGTAATAAACTTAACGTTTCATCCTCGCAGTGTAGTGAAGGCCAAGCTGCTGACAAACTAATGCAGAATCGTGCATCTGTTCGGAGTGAGCAGAGCAACCGTCTGACAATGTGTGACCAAATTCTGTGCTGCTGTGACGAAATCACTTCTTACCGATTTGGTAAGTTTTCCAGGCGCGACGGAAATGACAGAGATGCAGCTGAATGATGACAGAGTCACCCTGACGTCAGTGCAGCCCACTTGGAGGTGGGGTCAGTGTACTTTGGCCCAACTCTGAGAAGGTCCATCACGGGTGCGGCCCAGCGCAGCTCGGTGTGGTAAAAGTGGTAATGGAAATGCAAATCAACACGGCACAGTTTGACTCAGTTCAGCCTAAAGTGCCAGCGGAAAAGTCACAGTAGTGGTTGTGCTAGTTATCAGTAGGGCTGTGTAGAGTCTAGTGATACGATGTGTATCAAGATACAGGGGTTACGATATATGGCGATATATTACAATACTGTAAGCAAGACAATATATTGCAATGATTTTACAATCAAGTTTTAGGAAAACTTATAGTATAAAAAACAAATCACAAAATAAATAAAATTGGTGTTTTTTTTTAAAAAAGCCAATTTTTTATGCAATCACAATATTATAGCAATACTTTTTGTGCAACACAACATGAATCACTGCCACAAATCTTTGCATGTTAACTATTAATTAAAAATTGATGCAGTGTTTTTGAGACTCAAAACAATATCGCAAAACATAATATAGCGATTATGAATGTGTATCAATATTTTCTTATACCCCTTGTCATTAACAGGGCTTAAAACGTAGCGTTTTGCAGTTTACACTGGAACAGACAGAAACACTGTTTTATGTATCCTTTACACATTTGGCTTCAAAAAAGAAACCACCAGTCATACTTTTTTATACATTTAAACCAACTTTTAAAGATTTGTTTTCAAGTAATAAGTGGAACACATTGCAGTTGGAAAACTATGAAATGATAACACTGTTTCTAAATCACTTTATCTTTTGAGAATTTCTGTACTGGAATTTCTTTTTGATTATAGGTAGTCATGTCAACAAATATTGATATATTTGCAGTAAGGTAATCTTGAATAGCCAATATCAGGAGACAGACAAAAAATAGTGAAGTTAACATGTGCGCAATAGTTTATTTAACAATACATGCTGACGTTGGTATAGAGTACTCCAACTGATAATTGACAATCTGGACAGTCACAGGTGTGACTGCTCATTGGTAGTAAAACGCCTCAGATAACCATTGTGTAACACAGTTTAAACAGCAGGGCATGAGCAGCATATGGCCGTTTGTATCCATGGTTTGACTTGAGTGAATGTTAAGTAATTCATTCAGGTGAATGAAACACCCAGCGGTTCTGAATTTCACACTACATTTCATTCCAGGTCAATTAAGCATAATGCACTGTGGCTCTGCTTGGTCAGTGGTTAAAAAAACAGCTTGTATTGGTTCAAGGCCTCATGACATTAAAAGATCAGGAGTAGTTTGTCAACCAAAAGTGACCTTGGAAGTTGTGGAGGAGGTGATGCAGCTCCGGCAATATCCGAGAGGAACGATGAGGAAGTGTCTGAGTAAAAACTACCCTGTCATGGGCTCAAATTTCTGACTTTGCTCGAATGATCAGCACCCTCTTAAATCAGAGAGGCAGTGATAGTTAAGAGGCAGGAAGTTGAGCTGGGCAAAAAAAAAAGAGGGAATATGGTCTTTGGCCCCAACTGTCCCTCTCACTGTCCCTCACACCTGTAATTGTGCTTTGATTTACGTGTTGTCAAATATCCCCTGTGACAACACCTGCTGCCATTAAAATCCATCAATAAATGTTGGGGTGAAAGGTCATTTAATTTGATTTTACACTGCACACTTGGCTTTCATTACAGGGGCCATATTTTTCCTTCTTTTTATGGGATCTTCATTATTTCGTGTGAAAAAGTGATAAACTGTCACTGACAGGGAGATGGTCGATTGGTGTTGAGAGGGGGCAACCCAAACAACTCACAACACTGCAGTACACTGTGCCTGTGAACACTCATTTCCATGTTAATGAAATTAGAGAGGAGGCTAATTTGACAAAGACTAATATTTAATGCAATGATCACAAAATGTCACAAGGAAACTGACTTCTACAATAAGGTTAATTTGACTTTTTCCACCACTCAGACGCTTTGCTGGAAGACTTAGGTACTGGCTATAAAAAACTCAGAATGAAAACAGCCATATGGCTTCTTGTACATGCATGCTATCTATTTTAATAAGGCTAAGTAAGCAACACTTTCCTTAATCATTCAAAATAGAGGAAAGCTAAACTAAGAGACAAACAGGGACCCGATACAGCATCAATCCTATAAGGTCAGATTTCATTTAGCATGGCGTCTGTATTACCACTTAAGAGCTTCCAAAGGAAAAAACTTTAGGCTAGAGCGGCATTTGTTCTTTATTTTTTAAGATGTCCTTTCATGTTTTAAAACGTCTCTTGAGTAATGTTGAGGACTACGTTGCCAGCATGACAAGGAGAGGCATGCCAGACAGAAAGGTTCATCAATTACTACAGCTAGTACACAAACACACCCTCCTCTCCTGGTCCCCCATCTGCCGACACCTCACTGATAAAGTTACAATAAAGAGATACTGAAACAAAATCAATGGGGATGGAGGAGGGGGACGGCCCCGTGGGTCTGTGCTCCAGGAAAGGAAGAAACTGTGCTGATCTACAGATGCACAGCACAAACATGCCCAATGCGCATGCGGTCACATGCAAACACACACACACACACACACAAACATCACGCTCCTCCCATCTCTCTACCAGAGGAAGGCCCCGCGGTGCCCCTTGACGCCACAAGCGCCCGGAAAATTTAATCTTCCCAAATACTCATCAGGGCTCTCCATCGTCCCACCGTGACAGGGCCGGGGATAATTAATTATACAATTTCGATGGGAATATCGACTAAACAAACCTATTAATCATAGCAAAAGTCAATAGGCATGGACACATTCAATCATGTCCCGGCCAATGATTACTCCTCTCAAAATACAATAATTATTTTCAAGAGCTCCCTCGAATTAAATTTCTGTCAAGCTGGTACAAGTCTTGCAGTTGATGAAGGATGCAATGGATTTTTTTTTTTTCCCCATCCCCAGTGGAGGAGTGTGAGGAGGGACATTTATCCTTTTGGAAAGGTAGTTTGTTTTATAAGGATCATAACATGGTGTGTTTAACTAGACCATGACCATCAGATTATCTCTGATGCCCCCATTATATCATCCATCTTGTCTGACTTGGTGAGGAAGAGGAGAGGGAGGAGGAGTCGCGAGTGCCTGAGCCTCACATAGCTACTGTTACACAGCTTCTAAACATTTTCTGCTGATCGCATTCAGTGATTCTCCCATTTCCAATAATACAACATGTCTGGCCAACATCAGCCAGCCTTTCAAATCCATATTTGGTTAAATAGCTAAATGATGTCTATTATGTTGTTTTAGAGAACTTGATTTATTGCTGAAGGCCTGTTTACATGCTTTTATTTATAGAATCTAACCATTAATCTAACCCCTAATCACACAGTAACATTTATTTAGGATACGTCAAAGATGATTTCTTGCTTAGAAACAGTCAGATTTCCATTTGGTAAAAGACAGACATACATCTGTTTTAATAATAAAACAGAAAGAAGCTGAGAGCTCAAATTGTGCGACCAAGCGTTACTAAACCCACAGATTTTAAATTTGTTTAAAGAACCTGAAACTTTAGGCTAAGTCATGCTGAATGTTGAGAAAAGGACTGAGTTTCTTCAGTACTTGAGAAAGCTGACACAGAACAATAAAAATTCACCTGAAAGTATTCAGGTAGATTTCACTACATTTACATGTTTTTACAGGCACTTTAACACAGAGATCATGTAACCAAGACCCTTCTTTACACCTGCTTTGCCTTTTTCACCCTAAACCAAATAACGTGGGCATACTGCTGCCCAAGCGTGTGATTTTGAAGAGGCATCACTGGTGTGATGTTGAACACAAGAGCAACAATTTACATTTACACGAGGTAGCGAATTCTTAGTGATAACAATAACATCGCTATTAGGGATGGGCATGAGTAATTGATGATCAGTAATTAATCGTTAAGGATTTCGTTGATCACATGAAATTTCTATTGATCAAACATAACAAAACATAAATACAGGTTGGTTGCATAGTGTGAGTCCTGACACAATGTAATGAATTTCGCTATGTGGCAGCAACGAGTCAGCTTACAAAAGGGGGCGGATGCAACTCTAAGGAGACAGACAAAAAACAGGAATAATGTTGCTCAGCTGCCTACGAGCTGCTGTCATGGCTGCCGTAGATAACAAATGTAAATATGAAGAGGTCAAGGCGAAGTCTGGCGTGGGACCATTTTAAACTAAAAAATGATATTCCTTGTAAACACTGCAAAGTTATGTATAAGTACAACGACCCCAATGATGTACCACCTGAACAACGTCACTTAACAATACATTCGACCTTGGTTACCGTCAAGACATCCTCCTCTCAACCTACCATGCCCTTCGTCTGAGCACAGAGGAGCTGCGATGCACAACCGTAAATGATGCTTTTTGATTAAGTTATTATTGTTTGATATGATTGATTTTTGAAATTGTTTCAGAGAGGCTCAATTGAGTTTAAGACCATCGGAGGCTCATGCTTGGCTGCTTTGATGTTAAGTTTGCCACATATCTTTTTTGTTTAAGTTAAGCAGTTAAACTTTAACTGCCTTGTCTGAAAAGATTGTTGTGGGACTATAAGTCCTTCTTGGAATAAAGATTTAACTGAGAAAAAAGGTGCAGTATTTTGTATTTTATGCCATAGGCATTATTAATACAAAAAAAAGATTAAATCAATAATTGATTGTTAATTTTCCCAATGGGAATTTCTTCAATTTCAAATCCCTAATTGCTTTAAAAACCTTCTGTATTGTTCACTGCCCGAAAGGCACCGCCACTGCCAGCTCAGAGGTGGAGCAAAAATGCAGTGCTTTGATGTAGCAATGAAGTAAATTTTATAAATGAAAATACTGACTTATCAAAATTTTTATTACATTTTCACATCATGTGGCCAATGACATAAACTCTTGTCTGACCACACAGGTTGCTTCAGCTCATGCTGTTGATGTGTAGATGAGTGTGTGTGT
>JAQLOL010000003.1:4597754-4620388 GCA_029783665.1 Naso thynnoides | reverse complement strand
GTCATGTTTTTTTTTAACAAGGCCAACTTTGCACTACTTACTGTAATATATGGCCATATAAAAGTGGGAGCCTGTGGCAGGTTTTTTTTTTTTTTTTGCTAACACTCATTTAAAAGTTATTCCAAAGACATTTGCCCCCCTGAGTTAGAAAGAGTGTGTGTGTTAGGCTGGCGTAAAGTGTGGTTCAGCGAAAGCATCTCATGACTCTGGTCAGCAGTGACTTATGTTGCATAAGCTTAGATAAGATGACACTACCCTTACTGTACTTAAATGTGGAAAGCCCTCAAATTAAATTTTTGCAGCTGCATTTAATCTGTCGATCTCTTGTTCTCTTCCTCTTTTGAGATTCATTTGAAAAGTAGCCAATGGATGTGTTACTCTATTGTGAAAAAGAAAGTATCTAGAGTTGATAAAAAAAAGTTGCATTTGTAATTAATAAGTGGAAGTGGAGAAATGAATATATAAAGGGTTAGAAGGCAAAAGGGTGACTTACTGAGGTCCCATTGTTTTCCCGGAAAACGTCCTGGTTGACATAATTAAAAAGCTTCTTTTCAAGTTGAAGAACAACCTAAATCAGTGGCAAAAGACAAACGGTGCTCTGATTAATACCAATATTAATGTCAACTCCACTTTGTAATTACAGCACTAATGAACAGCAGAGTGCTGCACTGGAAGACAGCATTGTTAATTCTACATGTCTCACCAAGGCATCGCAGCACTTTACATTACACGTTCACACAACCTGTAATGCCTCACAGTTAAGGCACACGGAAAATTTAGAAGTAGGAAATAATTAGCATTTGGAGGTTCAATGACAAGCCCAGAAGTGCAGTTTTCCTTCCAACACGCACTAGAAATGCTTCATTATTTTCTTATTAAATCTTGGTCACAGTGGATTTAAAAGAAGAGGAATTTTGCAGCCAAATTCAGTTCAACTGAATAATATGGACACAATGAACATGAGGCAATGCAACTATCTCTCATGAAATACTTTGCAAAGTTAATTTTCACTTTTGCCAAGGCCATACTGCGTACCTGAGAAGCACATGTCCGTTGTTGACCCTTAGGCTTTTGAATTTCTTTTCGTTTTTTAAACTATCTATTTTTCTTTTTTCTTACAAGTGAGAACATGCTCTTAACCTTTTTCTGTCTAAAAAAAACCACAACTTTGTAATGAAATGAAACATATTATTGATGGCCGCTATATCAGGCAAATTCAATGTAGACAGAAGGAACATACATACTGAGGTAGGCAGTGTGATCCTTACAAGAGTTTTTTTTTTTCGTTAATAGTTCTTATTGAATTAAAGAATGAGAAAATTATAGTACAGAGAAAATAGACAGAGCTATTATGACAGACTTGTGCTAGCATGTTCCTTGCTTGCTATTACATTTGTCAACTTTAGTAGTTCATCAACTAGCCATGTGTCACCAGTATCTGACACTACCTATTTTGCAAAGGTGAATTTCACTACACCACTTCATGGCATGAATAGGACTTGAATCAATTTGTTTTTTATTGATATTTGACTAAAGGGTGTTAGGACAACAATAAGATTCACATTTAGTTATAAATCTATGTTAGCTTTAATGAGGTCATGACAAGTCAGTATTGTGGCAGGCAGAATTAATGTGGCATAGCTTACCTTTCGGTCATTGTCACTTTCTCGGAATATTAGCTTGTCGACCTCGTTGGTGTCTGCAGCTCTGACTGTCTGCATGGTGGCAGTGGAGCAGAGACTCTGCAGGTGAGAGAGGAAGAGACTGAGTGAAGATACAAAGATACAAAGAAGGAAGAAACAGATGTCGACATCAAACTGGGAATATATGGGACAGTAAGTGAAGAAACAATGGAAAACGTTCATGAAATTAACTATTTCATTTTCTTACCCAAATACACAAAATGTAAGTGTACAGCAGCTAACCACAACATTACACACACACAAACACTTTGTGCAGCAGTTGATCACACACACTCTGAGGGCAAACTATCACAGTAGTTATTTTACATAAAGGCATGCAATACACTGCTGCATTTGAATGATTTTTAAAGAACTGTCCCACAAAACTATCACCTCACTGTCCCCTCTCTTTATCTGGGTCTATGTACTGACCCCATGGACTGTGTGTATGGTTAAATTCCCCGTTGTGGACTCTTTTAACAATTAGTTAAACATTCGACCATCTGTGTTTGAAGATAGTTGAATGAGGTAATCCCTCAGCCGGTGGTTCCCATACCACACGGCAGTGACTGGGTGACCTGATTGAAATTCAAAGCACAGATTAGATAATCAGGTCAAGCCAATATACCGAGCAGAAAAAGGCCCTTTAGACTGAAATGTCACAAATCAGTCCTGCTTCGGCCATGAAGAAACGGCGCACCAGATTAGGACAAACACCCTGCCCTGAGAGAAAGTGGAACAACTCTCTGCAGTCCCCCCACCACTGCCTCAACCCCATTCCTACATGCCTCCCCCCCCACCCAAGCAACTTTCTAAAGCCCTAACAAATCGCTCCATCTTACACTCATTTAGGCCATCCAAATGCAGGGTCAATATGGTCCCCTGGCAGCCAAATGCTAATGCGCTTAAGTGTGCTTAAGCAGCTTTGTGCAATGAATAGGCCAAAGAAGGAGCTAGTGAGAAGGGCAAGAGATACTTTCCCTGTCAAAAAGTCATTGTAGCCACAACGAGCAAAGACAACCACACAAAATCATTTTTTTCTATCTTTGATTGGTGCCCAGTGTACAAAATGTGGCAAACCTTCTGCTTGACACAATTTTTTATGGGCTTAAAAATGTGACCATATCTACAACCTCTCTAAACAAACTCGAGAAAAGGCTGTGAGTTTGAAATGAAACATTTTTTCTTGAGGGAACTGTAATGGTTGTGGGTGTTGCAATAATTGGAATCTTGTAATTCATCCAAGCAAGCCTCCTTCTGTTGTCCGCTTTACAAATCAAGAAGTCAGTGAAGCAGAAATCCCTGGTCAGTTCACAGCTACCTCTGCCACCATAAGTGCACACTGCTTACTGGCACAATAAGCATAAATATCTAAAGGACAGAAACAGCCTCTTTATTCATGTTGAAATAACTATGATAATCCAGTAAGCAAGGCTTAATCAAACATGGTCATCATTGAACATGAATATGCTCTCTACATTTGGCAGTGCTGCACCTATGTAAGTAACTACATGCATGTGCATGCAGACAGATAGAAGATCATACATAGGTTTCAACCTGGAGAGGAGAGAGAAAAAAAAAACAGGCTTTGAGTTAATGTTAAACACTGCAATGAGTGTTCAACTTTCTAATGCTTCCTTTTTATTACATTCTGCATTTCTGAGTTATTTTAACAATTTTAGGTTCAGGGAAGTTAATTATCAAAAGTATAGATTTCAAATTTGGCCTACTGCAAGAGTTAGAAGAACCTCAAAACATTACATTTAATAATATTCTATTTAACAAACTTAAGGCTGAGGTAGTCACCGTTTGGAAATCAAGCTAGCTGTAGCACGAGACTCCTTAGGAAGCGACTCTGATGCACCCTCCCCTCATTGTTTTTGCTCTGGCTCGCATTTTATTTCACTTGTTGTCGCTCTCTTTTTAAAGTCCAGTTTGCAAAGTAAAGTAAACTGGTCCGTCTCAGCTCGACTCAAGCCGGCTGACGGTGTTGCCTGCAGACACTATTGTTGCCAGAGGCCAGTCTTAGAATGTAAGACACATCACTTGTTTCAACAGCCAATCAGCTTGTAGTGACGTCACCTGTCACTAAGAAGGACAACCTAGAACAGCCAACAGGAATACACGCTCTCTTATCACGATTGACAAAAATAACCCATCATGGAATGAATACAGAGCCAAGGAGTGGTGCACAAGTCTAGTGTTCTTTCAGATCAACTGAATTACAATATGCTGAATGGTTATTGTGGAAATTCAGCTCAATGACACCAAAAATAAACTGCCTATCCCAACTTCAAGATGGCTAAATTGCAGCAGAACACTTGTGGTGCAGCTAAGGCTTTATGTATCCTTGGTGAGCCTGTTGCATTACTGCTCCATGCTGACATGTCAGTGATTGATCTGTTTTTGAGTTCAATGGCTGACCAACCAGTGTGCAAGTCCAGTTGGAGGTGGCTGATTGCACCCGATTGATCACAGCTCTCCTACTGTCACCCCATCATCCAACACACACACATATTTCAAGCCTCAATCCTCGCTCATCCCAGTGCCTCTGTCATAAGATCTGTTCACCAAACACCACGATGGGCAAAATGAGAACCCCATGCTGTCACTTAAGACATTATCAGCGCAATCATGTCTCTTTCCCACTGCCAGCAGAGTCCAGGTGCATGTGCACAACAGATCTATTCCTTCAAAGCTCCTGCCCTCTAATCACATTAAACGCAGACACGCTCTCACTGACCAACCTAAATGATATTACCATAATTCATTTGGTTGCAATTGGCTCCTTATTTAATACATGACAATTAGTCTGAGCATGGAAGAGAGGGGAGCAGGCAAAGGGAAAAACAGCTGTAGTTCAGGGGACAGTAAAGATGTCTTCACTCCTCTGGGCTCTTTAACTGATCCTGCACAGTGACTTGGCATTGCATTTCTGCATTATGGGTCACAGGTCAACACCGAGTGTTTATAGAGGGCCAGAGGCAGGGGGGCTGGGATGTGAGGTTGCTGAGGAAGGCGCTGCTTTTGTGCATCAATTGGAGGATAATCTCATGACTGTCGAAGGAGGAAGCGGCTGTTTAAAGGAGCTCTCTATTCCAGCTGCTCTCCTTAGAAGAGAGGTTAAAGCAATCTGTCCCACTTCAAAGACCAAAGACACACACACACACACATTCAAGCCTTCTGTCTCTGGTCCTGCCAACAGATGGAGGGGATCAGCTGTGCCCAACTTAAACACTGAGAAAACCCACATGCAGGAGCATGGCATTCTCAACAACATATATCACCCACACACAAGGCTGCTTCTAATATCAACATTTAAAAAACTAAAGTCTAAAGAGAAGTACATCGAAAAAAAAATAAAAGAAAACTGAAATGAAAGGATGAAGCAAAGATTCAAAGGATAAAAATATTTATTTTTCAAAAAACAATAAAACCTTCTCTGCTGACTCTTGTTATCACTGGATTCTTCTTCATCATTTCCTGATTAATAGATAAAAAGAAAGGGAAATCTGAGCCTGATTAAACTAGTCTAATCTAGGTCTGTATCTTTTTTCACTGTTAATTAATTCCTTAAAAAAACATTTGTCCATCTGTTCGCGCTTCAACTTGTCTTAGACAAAGCCCATTCTTTTCTAACACATATGCAGTTCATTTTATTTATTTATTTTTTTAAGAAGAGGTCCACAGATTTCTTAAAATAGCCCATGGTATATGTTACAATAACAGAATTAAACAGCGCATTTCTGTAAGACTATATTTAGCCACAGATGTCAAACAGTGCAACAGTGTGGCTCAATGTGTTTTTAATAGTTTTTGGACAACGAAGGACCTCTATGCTACACATGAATAAGACATATCAGACTTTGGATCACAGTCAATGCTTGATAGTTTGAGTCTTTAAAAACTTACTTGTAAACTGTCTCTTACAGTACATTATTAAGAATGTTTCCTTACAGTGTATTGTTTAGAGCACTTGGACAATTCCAGGCCTTTGAACTAGAATCCACATTTCAATTCCTATCAAACACAATATTTAACCACCTGTTCTTGGTTGGATATGTGTAACTGATTTATGAGTTTGTCCATACCGACTCTGATAAAGACACAGTAATGTTAAAAGTGTTAGTCTGATGAGTAGATGTCAGGAAAACTTGTATTTTTTACACAATCTGAATCACAACCTGCCAAACAAGTAGCAGACAGTCGTGACATAACGGTGAAGCAGCCAGTGCAGAATTCATCCTGTTCCTCTGGGGTTCATATTCCTCTCTCACCTCAATCCCTTACAATGATTCACACTACTCATTCAACTGTCATTCCCCTGATATAATAATCCATTGAGTGCGTTTAGAACTGAGTGATTAAACCTCAATTAGGTAGAGAGAGTATAAGACTGTGTGCAGAGGAGACAGAGGGTGAGTGGACAATGAGCTAACTATTCATTCTTCATTACCAGAGGCAGGGGACAGGGGCTCCCCTTTGTGTCAGCAGGGGCAGCGGCATTGTCAGAATGCGCCATTATTTTCTCGCTGCCACGTAAAGCCAGGCTGCCAGCTGAGTTAAGGTGTGCCAGCAGGGCTGGCAGGTTCAGTGTGAATAGCTTAGCAATCAGATGACTTTTCCTCCGTTCAGCACCGTTCATCACGCCCATCCCGCATGCATGATTGCAACATCTGCCCGAGCTGGGTAAAAAGGGGCATCTGAAGCGGGCAACAACAAATCTGACCTCCTGCTTCCCTGCCAGCTATTACACAGGAAGGCCAGTAAATCAGCTATGACCCTCCCCACCCGATCTGACTGGACACAAGCCAGAGTTATCCACTCCTCTCTCCCTGTGGCTGGCTAATTTAGTGCTTGCAAACACTGTGGATTCATCACTGACAAACACAGCAGGACGGGAATTTAACATAGAGGAGAGGTGAAAGTGGACACATTATCACCCGCAAAGTTAGCCTATGTTTGACCCACTGGTCAACAACTGACCCTTGTAAACCTGCCCTGTGTCACCCTGAACACAAAGTTACACACACTCACACAAACTCTCACCCCTTCCCATGAACTCGTCGAGCTGTGTGAGAGCTGATACGAAGGCTTGATGGCAGTGTGTTCTACGTAGGAGGTCTCCTAACCTGCCACGCCCTCGCCAAAATTAAGCTTAGAGAGGTAAGAGGGCGTGCAAGGTAGTGATAATGTGCCCTATTTATCTTGTGCATTGTAACATCTGGGAAACTTCTCTAAAAACAATGGCACGCATTGAGGGCTGCCATTCTAGCTTTACCTTCAGAAACTGGCCAAAAGCATTTGTCCCCTCGGAATGGATAATGGACAGGCCACAAATCATTCAGGACAACAGGACGAAGGGGAGTGTGCGTGTGAGAGCGAGAGGGAGAAAGTCAATGTATGTGTATGTTTTTTGTGTGTGTGTGTGTGTGTGTGTGTTTGTGTGTGTGTTCCCCCCTGGTATTTAACTTCTCTGCTGGCCCATTCTGCAGGGCCCCGCAGGACAAATTGCCCTGTATGGTTGTCTTTGAGAGGCAGTGCAGCGCGCAGAGAAAGGGACAGGGCTGAAACACAGGGAACAGGCCTATAAAAATTCATCACTTTGACCCCAGTGACCTCCCTCTGCTGGGGGTTGCACACACAGACACACGCACGCACACACACACAAGAGCATGCACTTGCTCACCCACCCAAATTCTCAGTCAGATCTGGAAGCAAATGTTCAAAAAATGATCTAAATACATTTTAAGTAAAGACTCATACACAGAAACACGCATTAACTTAAACGAGACAAGTTGGGCGACAGAAATGTACCCAACCTCGTGATCTCTCTGGCTCTTTCCCTAACACATGCACACTAGGAAACACAATGGCCATGGAAAAGCCTTCTACACAGGAAAAGGCCACCAGATGCTTCATTGTGACTGTGTCTCTGTGTAAAGTAGTAGCAGTAAAAAGTGGGTGGGTTCTCCTGAGGCGTATTAGTCCCAGTAAGAGAAGGACATTGTCTCAGGCCGGGCTCTTGACACATTACTGCCACCTGTACAAAGAAAACCTAATGAGAGATTAAATTTGAGAAACCTCCCCTGCCACTTTTAGTCAGCACTTTGAAACCAACCGCGGCAGATGTCTGCAAGCCTGTTTAACGTACCGGCTTCTCTTAACCTCTCAATAAGGCCGTGCATGCTTTAAATTGCTCAATAGCCATCTTAATGTGGCATTCATTTGAATGTTGTTAGCTGCAGTTGTTCTGTTTCCAAAAGAAGGCTTTGTGGTCTGAGGGAGTAGACCAGCAGTGCTTGTGGCCATTCATGTTTTCTTTTTAACCCCACAGACTTAAAAAGAGCATTTATCCTGTTAATGTGGAAACAAATTCATATCAATCTGTGAAACAATTACTGCAGCACATTTAAACATGACCAACAGAAGAGCTGTTGATAAAGAGTATTAACAGTTACTGAGCACTTTGAAAAATTGCTCCTCCATTTTATTCACCCAACTCACTGCTACTCTTGCTGGTAAGCAATTACAGGAAGCCGCTAGTGAGGTAATTTGTTGTTGCTGAGTCAATTACGGAATATCGAAGAGCCAATCCGTGATTGGTGATTAGTGACGTCCAGTAGGAATGCAGAGCCTGTCGAGTTCATTACTGTGGTATTCGATAAAGCCTGGTTAGCACTATCAACAAAACAGCAAATGCAACAGACTCTTTCGTATACAAGAAATTGCAAAATGAGATTTAGTTAATAAACACTGTTTTCACCAGTTAACACTTTTATAGAGAAGTGCTATAACAAAGACTTTTTTCTTTTTCGCAGCAACAGCTGAGTTTCCAAAGCAGTTGATGGCTTTTTCAGACAGGCAGGTGACCAGCTATCTTCTTTCCAGTGTGCACTGAGGGGAGAAGACCCTGGTGAGACACAAAACCCTCCTCACACACAAAGAACATTGATTCATTTGGAGCACCACCCTTTAATTTGTTTGCACCATTTCATCTAAATGATGTGCTTGTCCACCGGGGTGACAGAGAGAGAGGTGTAATTCAGGCAGGGAAAAGGGGAAGAGGAAGGTACGGGGGGAGGAGGGTCTTGAAACCCCACCACAGGGCGCTAGGCAACCATCTAGTGGGTGGGCTTTGTGATACATTTTACCAATTTTTCATGCCCATCCCTCTTGATGTGACCCCACTCAGGGCCTTTTATACCCCTGACAGCTCTGTGCAGGAAAACATGCTGCCGCTCTGATAGCATGAAATCGGGAACAAAGACCCCCACGGAGAGGAGAAGGGGGCCGCCGAGGCACGCTGTGCTCTGGGCCCGCCTGGCTCTGGACACAAACAGATGTTAGGCCAGCCCCGGCTCTCTCTGCTCCCTGAAAGAGGAGGCCCTGTCGGAGAAATGGGCCTGAAATGCATTGTTTTTGGGCCTCCTTTAAGACAAAAACTTGGGCCACTCCTTCTGAAAGGGTCCGGCAATATGGCCATCACAGATAAATCACACAAGGCGGAGAGAGAGAAAGGCCCATGAATTCTCAATGTGGCCCTTAATTGGCCCCTTTTAAATATGATGGGATTTGTGTGCAGATTTGAATGGAGCCCAGCAACTATAATGTCAGAAGGCAGAGTTGTTTAAAAGCCCATGGTGCCAACAGTGGGTTTACAGCTGTGTTACAATGAGCCATTCTGGAAGACCATCACTCTGCTGCTGACAGTGAAGATTCACCCACGGAAACCTGTAAGCCAAGCTGCTTAAATTACTCTGAGCACTTAAGCTGGCTCTAAACCACAGTAAAAATATTTTTAGTCACTCGTCTGTTGTTATTTTCAATTTTGCAAAGGACGGAATCCAGACTGACAAATACCACAAGTTAAGGTATCGTCTGACTTGAACTGAAACCGTGACCAACTTCTTGAATGAGCAGTGAATTAAGCCATGTGCAGCCACTCTTACAGGACTGATTATTCGCATCTTCACTACAAAAAACTATAATGATTGAAATACTGGAAAATGCAATGAAGATGATGTCTTTGCAAAACCCCCAGAGAGATGTTTGGAAACCACTCAATGCATTCGACTAAAAAATAGAAAAACAAAAAAAAATGTTGTCCTCTGTTCTACAAAGACTGACAACTGCATTGGTCAAAAATAGACTGACATCACACAAGTTGGACACCATGTACCAGGCACAAAGAGATCCCTGTCCTTCACAGTTTATGCCACATTTCATCTGGACTAAATAATAGCGTCACTGTTAGCTGTTTCTGTTCCTCCTTGTGATTTCAAAGGCAGGGAGACAAGAGAAGACGAGACAACCATCAATAACACGAGAGATAAAGAAACACTGAGCCAGACACCAAAGTTGATTATATGTGATTTATAGAGATCATATTGTTTAGAAAAAGTGGTGGATTGAATAAAAAGACATAGATTGAATATTGAGTCCATTTGACATGACACACTGATCGGATTATTAACTAATTAAATTGAGAATATTTATATTGGTTGAAGAATCTTGACATCTGCATCATAGTAACTGAAAACAAAGATGCGCAGAGACTTAGGCCTACTTCTTGATCATTTTACGTAAACTGTAAATAGTCTAAACTGCAATTTATAAAACATTTAACATGCACAGCATCCTTATTTGTTATCCTTACATTGATAAAAAGGATTGGGGAATTTAAGGAGGCATTAACTTACAACCTGCCTTTACTAGTACAGTGTCCATGGGTTTGCAACATGCAATGAGGTTCTGGCTAAAATATTGCATATAATCAGCTTAACAGGGCCAAGTTGATGCAAGGATTTTTTTTGTTTTGTTTTGTTTTTCCAAGATGGAGCTTTGTGAGGACACTAAACATACTGTGTTTTTTTTGTCTGATCATTTTACAAAAAGAGACATGTCAAAAGTTAATCTGCAAAATTTAGATATTCTCTTTCCGTCTTCAGAAAATTCCAAACTTCCACGGTTTTAGCTTCTGAACTGTAAATATTTTCTGTTTTTTTGTTTTCTAAGATGGTTCCAGAAAGAAAGAAGAGGTTTACAGGCATCACCCTGGGCATCTTTGCTACCTTCTCCTATTTTACGAATTACATGATTAATCAAGTAAATAACTGGCAGATCAGCTGACAATGAAAATTTATTTAATGACATGCTGCAGAATACTAGGAAATGTTTTCAGATACAGGGTAAACAGCTTGTAAGGACATGAAAGAAGGCAAGGGACAACGACACAGAATGGAGAAAAGTTTTAGGGGAAGACAAAATGAAAAGAAAACAAACAAGAAAGTCAAAAAGGAGATAAATATATGACAGAAAGAGAGAGTAAACACTTTGGGAAAAGTAAGGGACAAACAACAATTTTCAGCTACTACATTGTGTATTTATATTGACTACAGTATATTTTAATGGTAGTATTTCACAAATTATTGACTTCACTTTTTAATGGTATATGAATGGCAAAAATCTCCATTTATTTCATGTAATGTGCATTGAGAACATAGCTGACAGATCTTTCTTGGATGTATCAGATATTCTGCAAGTCGTGTCAGTCAAACAGCTGATCCACAGAGGATTTTCTCTCCTGTTGTTTAAGGATTGTTTAAGGAGGAGAAATGTCACAGCAGCAGTAGCGCACCAAGATGGAGAAATAACATGGGCTCCAGCTGAAGAGGACAGCACTGGTTCACCATTGAAGGGTAACTCAGGTTGCATCCCTGACCGGGACCAACCCTAGGGGCCTACAAGGCAACGTGCCCTCCAAGGCCCTGTTAGTGCCAGGCTCTGTGCTCATCCTTGGCTTGGTTTGTCACGCCATCCCACCGTTGGCATGGTGTTCCCAGCTGCCAGTCACAGTGCCCCCCCTCCAAGTACACAATGGCAATAGCATGGCTGGCGCCGGGCTCAAACGGCCTGTTGTTAATGAGCAGGACCAACAGAAGCCACTGCTTGTTCTTCATTTGCCAGCATTTTAATTATATGGACAGCGCTCCCATCAAAGCTGCATCGCTCAAGTTACGCCCTCATAGCTGAACTCTTTTTTTCCTGTGTCTTCAGCGCTGTATTCATTAGCATTGAAAGCAAACAGAGAGTAGAGAGAGACAGGCGCTGTTGTCTAGAGGGAATAGTCTCCCTCTATATCCAGATGGGTTATCTGTGATATAATGGGCCCTTATTGTGATAGATTAGACTCTTCTAGCCAGATAATATGCTTTTATTGTATTGTAAGGAAACATCTCCACTGCAGGCTTCACCCATGTGGCCATAAACAAGCGTGGGTCAAATAGAAGGTGTAATAACTCTGTTTTAACTTGCATGGTATTTCTTAAATGGGTAGGGTTTACAGCAACAGGACAATTAAGACAAGGTGTCAAGTGGGTTGTCTTATGCAGAAAAGTATATTGATTTAGCAAGCAACAACAAACCATGTAAAGGATTTGTCAATACAATTTAGCCCAGTAATAAAATAGTCAAATACAACACTCTCTTGCCTCCTCTCAGTAAGTAGAGCCTTGATAAAACTCCAGATCTGACAAACAAGTAAATAAAAAGAAAATCCACAACAACAATACTGTCCTCAAGAATTATGAAATAAAGCTATCAAATTTATTGTCATACCCTTCTTAGTCAGCTCTGATCAGACGAGGGCTGAGATGTGTGTGTATACATCTGTGACTCAGGGTTTAAATGCATGAGTGCATCTGGGAAACTGAAGGCAGCCAAGGAGGGTCGTAGTCCCCAGTGTCAGGGGTTCCACAGAACAGAGGCCCAATCAGTGCTGGCCCGCTGCTTAATGGATGGATGGCCCCCAAAATTAATTAGCCTGACTAATGTAGTGTACACTTAATTACACTGGCCGCCTTTTGATTTATTGCTGGCAAGATACACACATGCTAGTCAAAGCAGGGCTAAAAAGGGAAAATTGTTTACCCTCCACTGGCATATTATTTACCAAAGCTAGGTTCAGCAGCCATAACAATAGCCATCAACTGTGTAATGAACTCCTGTTGGTTTCAGCTAGAGGGCCAACACAAACACCAGCTTACAAGCACAGACAACATATTTAGAGTTTCTTTTCATTACTTAAACTATCACACCATTGGAGGAAATATTAAATGATTAATAAAAATTGAGCAGACTATGCCGTTTCAAGATAGTCTCTTAAGTCGATCTTTTATTTCTTAACAGGAAACTATATTTCTTTCTAAGTGCAAGTATAGCATCTCTTAACAGACGATCATAAATGTACAAAAATAGTAAAGCAATCCTCCTAGACTCTGTTGCACAAAAATGTGGCAATAAACACAAAGACAAGATGGCATTCAAGATAATATTCATCTTTAATTTCTGTCCATCTGTTTTCATGTTGTATGCATTGAGTAACTTCCCAGTGTGAAAAATGAATGATCTATCATGCTGGCCTGTCATTACTGAGCATTTTACAGCATTCATTAGCAGTGGGGCTATTCTAGGGCCCCACCTTTAATTTCATGCTGCTCAAGCAAGAGAAAGGACACGGGACAAAAGAAGAAGATTGATGCCTGGTCTGGCCCTCTGCACTTCCTGCAGATGCAGAAAGGGGGTGCTGATCAGACCTCTCTCCAGCCAGTGAGAGGCCAGCGAGCCTAATGAAATCTGTCCATAGCAGCAGATCAGGCCCAATTAAAATAGCCCCACACCATGTCACAGGGACAGTAGATCAAGTCAGCAATTAACCTTCCTGTTGGCCTCTATCAATCCTTAAATTGGAGCAGGCTGGCCAGCAGCACTGAATCTTTGAAGATATTAAATTTACATTCTATTAAGTTTAATTAGGAGGGATTTTAAATAAACTAGGAGTCCAGGCACGGAGCCCTGAGCCTGTCATCGACACCACTGATTCATGGCCACCAGCCACCTCGAGGGACACACACACACACACACATTCACACACCATCAAATACACTATACTATACACCTTATACTAACTCATGGCTAAAGCTTTGAACTCAAAAGCCTGTGTTCACCGTAGATGTGGATAGGTCAAAATGTTGCCTGCAACATGTTCCAAAAGTGTCTAGGGAAGTGTGAAATGTTCCCATTTTTTGCTCGATATATATCCTAATTCTGGAGTCTCTGTTGTCTCTGTTTTCGAGTTTCATAATTTGCAAAATATCAAGTAGGTTAAAAAAAAAAAAAAAAGGTCATTTTCGGGAAGTGGGAGGGAGCCATGCAGCAGCTTCAGCCAATAAGAGAAGACACTGGCTCGGGGAGGGAAGGAGTCAAGAAGGAAATATGGACAGAGCACCAGAGCAGCAGCCAGAAACCATCCTTTTTGTATGTTTGGAAACCAGATTCTTTCTAGTGAGAAATCTTTTAATGTCAACCCAAGTTGCTGATCAGTCATGTGATGTGAAAACCAATTCAAGATTTACCACAAGAATGCAAGACAGTTCAGTAGTGTAAACTATACAGTGATTTGACAACTCTAAAAATCATATAATGTAGCCAAAGCTTACGGTAACTGAAGAAATGATCATTTTACCAGTTAGACAAAACTTGTGCAGTTGGGCTTTATCTATTCACATTTATCCCTCAGTTAGGATGCCAGCTGTCTAATTATGGTGGGTGTTGGGGTCTCTTTTATTGCAACAGGTCTCTAATCTCATGCGCTGTATCTTTACTCAATAATTCACCTCTCCTTGAGATTGAACGAGTGCTTGATAAGAGATTACAAAGAAAAAGTGGGCAAGTAGACCATGAATCTGACTTCCCCAACCAAATCTTCAAAACCATTCCTTTGTGGTTTCCTGTTTTATCAGCACCGATGCAAAGCATGATCAGACCCATGGGAGAAAAGAGAGAAGGTTGGTGGAGACTGGACCACCTCCAGGCTGCTCAGCCCTAGCATTAGTCTCCACGTGGCTGTGTCCTTTGTCTGCCAGTCAAAGGGCCGCTGAATGGGGGTCAATTGAAACCAATTCCCTCTGTCGGACACAATTAATGGGGTTGCCCGAACCGGGCAGAGGGGGGGCCGCTGCAGGCCTTTGGTTACTGATCCTGCCGTACAAGCATGCCAGGAATTTGCCACCTGGAATTTACCCTGTGACAATAACAAACCCACCCCCTTCCAAGCCCACCTCCTTTTCTGTGCACACACGGATACATCCTAAAATACCCCCATACCATCCACCCACCCACAAGGCAGGATGGGTGACAGGGGAGTGGCTAGTAGTTGTCTACAGTCTAGTCACCCACAATGGACCAGAAACAGAGAAGAGGAGAGAAGTGGTGTAGCGTGCAGCTGTGCTGAAATGTACAGAAGTATTTTTTATGAGCCACTGACTCCCAAAGTGGGGCCTAGTGATCCACATGGATGCTCCAGGATTGTGTTCAACAAATCAAAAGGCAAGTAGTTTAATTTAACGATTATTTCGTTCACTCAACACAGAACAACAACAACAAAAAAAGGCACCTACATAGCTTTTGGGCCTTTTTCTATCGATTTGAAAGTGGAGTGAGCCTAGTGAGAAAGTGAAAAAAATTTGACTCTGAGACAGTGAGAATGAGAGCTGGCCTCTCTGTGTCTGAATCAATCTTCGGATAAGTATGGACAATCGATCCACCACCAGCCCATCTACAGTTAAGCACTTCAGTGGATGTGCACTAATTGTCCTGTTGACATTAATTGTCATTAAAGGGCTTAAAACGGCCACCCGGCTGTGAATTACATCCTGCGTTAAGGTTGCAACCCATTTGTTTATTGGTGATATCACAGCTCCCACTGCCACCAACACACAGGTCACTGTTAAATCAGACAGGTTGACCACTGCGCAGACGGGTTTATGTGAAGCAGTCCTGCCCCTCTAATGATGCATTTCAAGTAGATGACATCATCAGCCTGTTTTGTTGTCCCCATTATTGGTATATTTAAGGACATCTCATTGCGTTGGGGGGAATATGTCTAGGTTTGTGTGTTTGTGTATGTGGTTTCTGCCACAGCCCACAGCTCTAACTTCCAGAGGTAAGGTCTAAAGTTCCCCTCCTGCAATGCTGCCACTCCCCTTTAAATAGGGTGAATCAATCAGATTCATTTGGCCTAACAAATTGGTTTGTGTGTGTGTGTGTGTATTCGCTCTAGATGTGACTGTATGTGAATGGGGGCCAAGGTGCATATGAAAGGAGCTGTGTGGAGGGGAGAGGGGGCAGAGATGGACGCCGCAATGCAAGTCTAACACATCCCTGGAAAAGGGGTCATGACCCCTACTGCACTCAAACAGCATTTCAGAGTGGTTAAGACATGGAGAGGGTGAGTGCTTACCTACCACAGAGCAGCACAGACAAGACAGGAAACATGAGGAGAGAGTTATCTAGATTAACTATACAGGAAAAACACAGATAGTTTCCAAATCATCTCATCTGACTCTGCTTGATTGGATGCTTTCATTTCAGATTAATACATCCGAGTTGTCTGCTGACACTAACATTGCAAAAACATCTCTCATAAAAAAACAAGTACACTGAATAAATGGCCAAGTTAAAAAATGCAGTGTATTTCAACACAGTAATGCTAATAAGACATAAAACAGCCTATCACTGATGTAAAATCACTGCTGTGACCTAAATATGTGTCAGGTGACATTTAATTACAAAAGTTGACTCTGAATGGCCTCAGTGTTTGCGCATCTGCTGTTGTACACTCTGAACTCGGATTTATTATCTCCGAAGCAACGCACGTTCACATGATCAGGCAGTCAATGTGACTCAATTACAGATTCAAAATCAAATATACGGCAAAAACTTTGAGGCAGCCAATCAATGTGTCTGATAGATTGCTGATACCACTTAGCTGAAATTAGAGAAAGTGGTGATTTACCGCCCCCCCTAGTGGCAGGGTAAATTACAAAAGGTTACCTCTTGTGTGCCACACAGAGTGTAGTCCTTCCTAAGTCATTTGAGCAAAAACTCTCCATTCAGAAAGCCTTCCCTCCTCTTCCCTTCTCCCCTGAATGGGGTTCTGGTTGGAATGAACAATGCCCACACCTTGAACAGGCCCACTGATTCGAGGGCCATTGTGCTGGAGAGGAGGGAGAGGATCGACCAACAAGTGGCTCTCCCACTCTGTTATCACAGGACACCACTGTCTGCGGTGGGCCTTTATGACTTGTTATGCTACTAAGCCCCCATCTCCTCATCAAGAATACTGAATGACTGCACTACCTTGGCTCTCAGTGGCCTCATTTGCACCAAGAAAAGGAGGGGAGGAGGAGGAAGAAAGAGGGGTGGGAGGGAGCAGGAGAGGAAGGGACAGAGAAAGAGCAGTGAATGGCACCATAACATAACAATGCACTTGGAGGCTCAGTTGGCAAACACAGCTGGGCCAGCAACAGTGAAGCATTTAATGAGTCATAACTCTAAAGAGACAGTGGGCTACTAAAACCACTTTTACTATATTGCAGTCTCTATCTAATACACATAAAAACAGACACACCCACGAACACACACACATACACTTGATATCACTATGAGTTTGATAGTCCTTTACCACGTGTTTATAGTATATTATCGTAGAAATGTGCATATGTTCAGACAAATAATCTATGCAATTAGTCTTCCAATAATAACGTAAAACATTAACACTTACCTCAATAACCTGCTTCGAGTCCAACCTGAAGTTAAAATCCCCAAAGACAAAATATGGCACCCTCTCAAACCGCTGGTCCGTGATCCTAAAAAAACCATGAAAGACATTTGTCATTCAGAATGTTTTAAACAACCTCCGCAATGTCTGTGATGGCTGCTGGCAGATATGGATGCTTAAAAATAATCAATCTCAACAGCCTAAAGTTCTAAACATACATTGAAAATAACACATAGGATCCTGAAAACTCATTCTTGACAAATACAACCATTTTAAGTCAGAGACTTTTGTGGCTTTCATTTGATGATTCCTCTGACCTAAGGGTCAGGGAAGATTACAGCACCACCTGGTGGTCTGAACACTTTGGTAAGAACTTTTTTTGGCCTTTTTGTCCGGTCTGATTCAGTGTATTGTTACATGAGTTGTAAAGCATTACCACAGGGGACACAAGGATGTAAGATCAAAGCAGAAAGAGAAATTACAGAAACAGATTCTAAAGGGCACCTTACAAGACAAAAACAGGACGCCTGCAATGGGAATTTCTAGCTCAAAATGTTTTGTGTGCTTTGGTGATGTTTTATTCTGCTGTTAAAGAGACTGATTTTTTTTTTGTTGCAATCATAATTTGCAATTCTACAACTTACCTCTTGTGTGACTCATAAATAATTATCTTATCTAATCTTGTTTTGTTTCTGTAGTTTTATATTGCCTGCACCTACTGTGGTGTCCATGACGTGTCTTATTTACTGTTTGTCATTTGTGTTTTATTTTCCAACCTCTGTCTGTGTGTTCTGGTCAAGTATCATGAGGCAGAGGATTGCAGCACATTTCTAATTTATAATCAGTGGCATGCACATAAGGACACAAGGGCTAGGTTGGTTATGTTCCATTACAGCTGTTAAAATGGTATTTAAGGTAATTAAAGCCTAAAGATAACCTAAAGTCTAGTTAAATCTGTCACATTTTTATGAACATAGTGTCTAAAGGGTCTGAAAAACAAGTCAGCCACGAGAACTTGTTGATACTAATCTGTGTGAACTTTGTTCCAGCTCAAGTGTGAACTTACACAGCACTGCCTAGCGACATGCTTACACATAAACAAATTAATAAGAGTTTGAAATAGCTCAGAGAGCATTTCATCCCTACACCAAGTCATGTCAGTCTTCTGGGAAGTGTCTGCTCCACATCTTTCTTTATGAATGTTAGGGGTCCAAGTAAAAATGGTTTCACTTCAAACAATTAATTATTTGCTAAAACCACAAATAAACTAATGAACCTTGTTCATTTATCTTTGATAATCTGCTTTGTTGGTAAAAAAAAAAAATCATTTGACTCAATTGATCAAAAGGAGAGTGAGTCATTCCCCATCCCAAAGGAGGAACCCAGCAAGTGTTCTCTATGTTGGTCCCGTATTGTGAGGTAACATGGTGGCAACTGCCTCAGAGACAGATAAGATCAACTGCTTCTGTAGATTTGTTCTTGGGCTTATGGGTTCAGACCAAGGATAAAGTTACTGTGTAACTTAAGTGGCTCTTCCCTGTGCTCACTTGAAGCCACCTAAGGATGTTTAAATTCAGCACATTTTATTGTCTCTAAGCTTGTAAGTGTTTTTAATGAACTGCATGTATGGCTTTTTTAAACTTGAGAATATAATGTCAGAAGATTCATAGATTACAGATCTCTCTGTCATGGACCACTTCCAAATCTTGCCTTAGCGCCAGCATCCTAGTGCTTAAAAAAATGCACCTAAACGACATATAATTAACTCCTATGCCTCATCACCTACTTAAAAGTGGCTCTCCGCAGATAAGAGGTAGGAAATTAAGGTGGACGCAGCGCAGCCTCTTGTGTAATTAATGATTCAGGATGCTTGGCTCGCTATCTCCACTAATCGTGCGGATAAATCTCAACATGGACTTTCCAGGCCCAGATAACAATATATTTATGGGGCCGTAAAGAGAGAAGAAGCCTCATCTTAGTGGTGGGTCTCGGCTCTGAGCGGCTGTCGTAAAGCATGGCCATTTCTTCTCTATAAGACAAAGACAGGGAATGGCAGGGAGGCGAAGGTGACTGGAGTAAGGAGGCGGGGAACACAGCTATTACATTAAATAGAGAGTATGTAACTCTCACATCCCATTATATTAAACAGACAGTAGATCATCTTTCTATTATTTGGGATTTTCAACAGGGGTCAATAGATAGACGGGAACAGCATCTAGAGTTTCATCTCCAAAATAACTGATGTTATTAATTTGTAAGACTCTCCAATCGGTGTAATCAACATCTGCTTCAGAGTTCATTGCAATTATAAAGGACAAAATTAATACTTCAAGGTGAGATCAACATTTTTATCTGTAATTTGAATAACATGGAGTTGCAGTTTTGGTTGCAAACAGGGATGTCACAAGAACCGATACTTCGGTATCGAGTCGATGTCAACAATACAACAAGAAAAATGTACAATTCTGCCATCAGTGGGCCATAACAAATTCCTCCTTAACTGATGGGGGCAGTATATGATTTAGAATTGTCTAAGTCTGTCCCAAAGAATAACGCTTTCCAGCCCATAAACGAACATACGTAAGATCAGCCCACAAAAACGAAACAAAACAAAATAAAAAAAACGTAACAAGAGTTATGTATTGAGGTATTGTGAGTTCAAGGTGGATGTTCATGGGCTAATTATGAATTTGAAAAAATCCTATATAGTCATTAAAGTCTCCTGATGAAAGGAGAAAAAACTTCCAACTTAGCAAAGCACCTAAAAGGCAGACATTCTGATTTATTCAGAAATTTATGGTGAGAGAGTTTCAGTTAAACATAAACACACAAAGTGATATCATATTATTCATCACCCTCACTACATGTTATATTATTTTAGTTTAAGACAGCTGCCATTATTGAGTAGCTAACAACTAGGTTCAATAAGATGTGTGCGGTGGCTGTATGCTGTGTTTAGGCTCACATAATGTAGCCTAAACTTGTGAGCTGCCGGCCTTAACTGACAGTCAATCTGTCAGTCATATGTCATCGAAGTATAACTTCAGTATTATAAATAAATAAATATTACAGGACTAATGGTCTGTCACCATATCAGTCAATGCAAATTACTGCTTGCACTCAAGAGGTGTGTGTGTGTGCCTGCCTGTGTATGTACTGTTTTCTGACAGTCAATGAGCTACCTGAACTGAAATCTCATTATATTTCTTTTAGAGCATCAGCCAGAAAAGGATGTTGACCAGGAGAGGCTGGAGGAGATTCAGCAAACACACACACAGCCAGCAGGCACAGTTGGCTTGTTGTTTGTTTTCAATACTTGAAGTTGAGTTTTATTTAGCAGTTTTAATAAGGGACTGTATGTTATGGTACAGCTTTCTTTTTTTGTTGTTTGTTTTCTTCTCCTTAGTATTGAAACTGCTATTGAAAATCAGTGTAATTCACTGGTATAGGTACTGACTGCTGAACTTTTGGTTTTGTGACAAACTCAGTGGCAAATAATTATTTCCTCAAGTAACTGATTAAAAGTTTGGTTTACATATACTGTATTTTTAAAAAATATCAAGTTTCCTAGAATGCAAATTGACATCTTTTGATCACTTGCTTTTCAACACAATGGTTCAAAGATGTTCAGCTTGCTGTCATAGTAAAAAAAAACAAAAAACAGCGCAAATCATCACATTTTTGTGTCTGGAATCAGTGAATGTGTCTTTTTTGTTTCAAAAATGACTTGAGCAATTATTTTCAGCTAAGAAATTTGTTGACATCATTTCTAA
The DNA here is from genome assembly GCA_029783665.1 of Naso thynnoides. Taxonomy (NCBI): domain Eukaryota; kingdom Metazoa; phylum Chordata; class Actinopteri; order Acanthuriformes; family Acanthuridae; genus Naso; species Naso thynnoides. The sequence continues at coordinate 4,599,311 of JAQLOL010000003.1, read as the reverse complement.
TCTACTTGCAAAAGAGTCTCAAACAATGGCATCAGTTATTATGGGTCAAGCAAACGATTATTAATGTTGCAGTATCTTAAAAAGCTTGTGAATAATTACTGCGTGGGCCAGACAAATAGTGGTATATGTATGCTAATAAACTCCAAATAAGTAAAATTTACAGATGTGTGCGGAGACTTATGCAGACATGCAGCTGATGAAATACATGCAGACCCTCACAAAATCTAAGGCGACACAAACATTAAAATGTGATTGGCCTTAAGTTACAGATATATCCAAACTTCATCAAATTTTACAATAAAAGATCAGTAAGACTAGTACCAAAAGTTTCAGTTCAAACCAGAATCTCCCACTCTTGTCTATTATGGACAAATGTCTGAGACAAATACTGCATTAAACTCTGCTAGTATTCACATACTCACTGTTATACAGTAGCTTATTTATATACTCAAACTAGGATTGATGTCATTAATGACCTCACATCCTGGTGCTAAGAGACTCAGCTCTATTCAAACAGGGTTACTGGCCAGTTTAGCCCTTTTGGTTTGAATGGAGGGCAGTAAAATGGATGTAAACAGGCGTCACTGCAGTTGTTACAAGCGTGGGAACTCACTGAGGTAAAACAGTTAATCAAACTTTTACTTTTTACTTTGTTTTTGGTCAATAATTTGCATAGGTTACGATCAGACAAAGTCACAAAAACTGAATACAAAATGTGAAAAAATAAACAAATAAAGAGAAATGGTTTAAAGATGAATGTAAAGAACAGTCGAGAGTGGAAAGAGCTCCCAGAAGAAAAAAAGAGTGGGCGACAAGTGAGACAGGCAAAGTAAAGAGTGTATGTGTGTTTCTCCAGAGCTTGAATGTCTTCCTCCTCTCTTTTCTGTGGCTTTATACCACTAACAGCCATGTCTAATACCCGCAGCCTGGCTGTTTTGTCTGCTACTCCAAGGTATCAGCCACAGGTCAGAAGGTAACACTCTGTTTACACGATCATTTCCTAAAGCACTCATGGTGACCCGCTGGTGTGAAAGTTGACTTTTTTCTTGGCCTTTGTGGGTAGGACGAAGAATTGCGACATTAGCTACAGCTACTGGGCCTGAAAGGGGCCTGAAGGTGGGGGGTCCCGAGCTTGGCGGGCCCCCCACGCTGACCCTCACCCTCAGTGGGGGCCCCATTAGCCTCGTCATCACAGTTCATTCAGGCAAACTGTAACAGTGTCAGTGACATTCTCCTACAAAGACACAGTCCTTTACACAGTCTATAAACATGCTTCTCCTGGCCAATTCATCGCACAGTGACACCCCTGAAAGAGGGGTTCTCACTGTGGTTTGGGCTGGGGCCTTCAGCAGGCCTTCCTAGGGGCCACACAAAGAGAAGGGTCAGACGCTAATTTATAACATGGCCCCCGCCTCTGCTCCCAGGCTCCTTAAACCACAAGCACAAAGCAAGAACAGCACATTCTCTCTCATTTCAAATTTATCTCACACACACACACACACACACACACACACACACACACACACACACACACACACACACACACACACACACACA
>JAQLOL010000003.1:4563798-4589185 GCA_029783665.1 Naso thynnoides | reverse complement strand
TTTGCATTTGCGCTGTTAATTCTCTGAACTCTCCGTGGCAGAAACCATTGACACACGTAAAACCCTCATTTAAACATCGCCCCCTCCACTATGTTTGCACCTGCTGTCAGTAACGCAATTATTCTTAGTCGTTCACTCGCAAAAGGTGCAATATGTTAGAGTGCAGACACAATTAAGTTCTCTGTATTTAAGATCTTAGCAAATCATTCCCTCTATGTATAGAATCACCAGCGCACTATGATAAAAACTCAAGGTGGGCCGCAGAAAGAGAGAAAAAGCAGAGAAAGGGGGTTGGGATGGAATGACTCCTTTTTGAGTGATGTCAGTGATGTATGTTATATTCTTGGGTTATGTTTATATAATTATTAAAAAAAAAGTGATGAGACATCCTTTCCTTGACGGCGTCACATGAAGCGAGGTCCCTTTATGATGACGCAGACGCAGCTGGATTTGCTGGAGAAAGTGGCTGGAGTGTTTCCACTCCTGCTGTCTTCTGTGTTTTTTCTTATTTCAGCCAAATGATTTGGAAATAACTGCCTATTCATAAATTTCCACAAACACTACAAATTCTATTCTTTTTTTAATGTATTATCGTGCTCGTATTATCTATGCAGTAAACATAATTTCTCTCTGGACCCCTAGAACGTCTGAATCAATTCAATGCAAAGAAAGAAGTGAATATGGACCACTTAAACTTGAATTGCTTCTCCGCTATCTCGTTCATATGCTCCAGCTGTTTAGTTTAGTTTAGTTTATTAATTTATTATACGAGGACAGTCCCGATTTATCAACTGCATCAAGAGAACAGTAAAAAGGGCAGCTTTAGCCAGCATGGCTAGTATTCTGCCGTAGTCCCCGGCCATGATGAACAAAGTGCACACTAAAAAACAACAATAACAACAATATATTACACACGATTAAAAGAATCACGAGGGGTTTTAATTGTTATCTATGCTGTCAGTGTCTGTGACTCAAAAAAATGTAACGGAAAGCCTTAAATTTCACATAACACCATCAAATCACACAAATTTTCATGTTAATCTCAGACATCTTTGGTTGAAAGCCCTCAGGAGAGATGACTGGAATGAGAAACAAATTAAGAATGCCCGACTTTGCAGTGCTCATTTCATATCACGTAAATTAACAATCAATCATCCACTCTGCTTTGATATGCGGAGATCATTTTAAAACTAAAATCTAACCGTTTGATGTAGGAGTAGTTCGCCAGCCATCTTCATCTCTTTCTGCAACGTTTACTAACATCTATACATTCCTTGAATTTGAACATGAAAATTTTCAGAATCTTCATATTTTTCTGAATAACCCATAACAATAAGTCTGGCCCTGGGAGGTCAGTCAGTGATAAAACTTTAAAGCAGCAGAGACATTCTTCATTTAGGTGGGCATATTCTAAGCAGTACTTACTCTTGCTCACATGCATATGTTTGTCCCAAACACATTTACTATCAACCCCGGGACAACAGGATGCCATTTGTCTGGAGCGTGGTCTTGAACACTTTTTTTGTTGTTGTTTAGACATTTAGTTTCAAATTGCTTTAGTTACTTGCATCATATCATATGATGAGCAATACACAAAAATGTTATATAAATGGCTTCAGTACAGAGCCTACAGCTTGTGTGAGTGAAAGTTATTAAAAAAATATACAGAAGCATTGAACTCAGTGTGTGAACACTGAAGACATCTAGTATACAGCTGCTTGATCAGCTCCAACCAGCCTTGAGTTAATTATCCAATCACAAGTCCGAAGATCTTTTTCAAACAGCACATGATTCACCATGAAGCTGGTTATTAAATGAGAGACAAATTGATGTTACAAGTTTTCTCATTCTGAATAGATAAATAAGTCTCTTTCGCTCAGCCTCTCTTTTTCTGTCCATCTCTTTCTCATACTTCTAATGGGGAGTTAACTGCAGTGATGAATAAACTAATTATGGGCCAGGTCACATAATTACAAATTGACTAATTTTATTTAAAAAACTCAGAAGCAAATTAAAAGGCTAAAAGGTATTTGATTGCATCTCACATCCTTCATTCTGCATTAGTACAAGATTAACTGTATCAAATTGGATTACATTAGCATACTTGAATTAATCCATACTGCCTCCGCAAAATGCATGGGCCCAATTATAACTCGCTGTCCCAATATTGTGACTTTGAAAGGAGCAAATGTAATTACATGTGAGCGGCACAAGGCAGAATGAAAGATTGACCAAATACAAAATATGTTTCAAACAAACTAAATCAGAATTAATTAAAAAGATAAACAAAAGCAGCAAAGACTGAGTAACAGTAATTATCTCCTTGTGTTTATGTACAAAAATATTCATGTATATTCAATTGTACATTAACTATGTTGCATAGAACATCCATTACTGTATGCCTTGTTTGGACTGAATGTAAAGTTGAGAAAAGAAAGTCTTAGAGGGGGAGGGATGAGGAGGGACAGGATGAAGAGTGAGCGTTTGGGGGGTGCTGGACTTGCTCTGTGCCCATACAAACTCTGACTGCAGCCAGAGACGTTTAATCTCGATTTAATTTAAAGAGCCATTAACTACAATCACAGCATTAAAATCCATCACTTCTTTGACACCCGGCCCCAGATTGCCCCATTTCCTCCACGTATGACTGATTGAAACCCTGCTGCATCGCTTGCTTATAAACACGCTCGCAGCACACACACAGTAAACACACAGATGATCATCCCAGTCATGTGGAACAAGCGTCTTCATACCAGAGAGTCAAAAGACACATACACTCAGCTATCTGTTTTGTTTTGTTTTTGTAACCAAACTTAAGTGCTTTTACTTTGCAATAGGAGTCCAGTTAAGATGATAATCTAACACAATCAATCAAATTGCAGAAGAAGAAAAGTGTCTCTTTCTATTGGCTGACATGATGACATCATGATTCGGTCGTTGCAGCTGATATTGGAGCAGAGATGATGACACAGATGCTGTCCAGCCCCATTTAATCTCCTGCTGAAACATCATCATCATCCCTCCCTCCCCCGCTCACATACATAAACACATCAACATGCGCACGCACACACACACAAAAACCCAAATATCTTCATTAAATCAGATGAATTTAGCCAATATACTCTCTGGTATGCTATGTCAGTTATTTAGAATAGAGGAAATATTTGGATTAATTGGATTAGTGTCATGTAATAATGTAATACATCAGGTTTGGCGGCTGTAAAGAGTCAGAGGGAGCAGATGGGGGGGGGAGTCAAAGGGCAACGGTAAAGGTCACAAGGCTTGGGGTGACATTGGCTGACCTTCCACAGGTCAGTGATGGTGTCTCCGCCCATGACAGTGATGAACTGCGGCTACACAGTGGGTCAAATCCAGGGGTGTCGGGCAATACATATACTGCTGACCACAGTCCCCACACACACACACACACACACACACACACACATACAGGGTGAGAAAGAGACAGATACAGGAAATAAGAAAAAAAACACATGCTGGGGTGAAGAAGAGAAGTAGAATCATCAGATTCACTAGAAACTGGAAACCACCACATTAAACGCAGTTGTGACCAATGGAAAATTACACTCTTGTAAAATGTCAGACCTGACACAATCAGGACACACACACACACACACACACACACACACACACACACAGAAACACCCTCCAGCCAACGTTTTGTGGTCCATCCCGTTTGATTCTTTGACCTTTCTTATATTTCAGCTCAAAGTCCAACCTCTATAAATAATATTATGACCGGGTGATGTTTGGAGGAGGGTGGTAGAGGAGCACAGGACAGGGTGGGGTGGGGGGGTATACAAAAGCCCTGTGACAGAAATGCACTGTGAGTAATAAGTAATACACACAAACGCTGATTGATTTGAGCCTTGGTAGACAGTCACATTTATCTTTATTCCATCATCCAAGGGGGCCCATCAAATAAGAGAGGGCCTCACACTGGGTTTGTATGACTTGACGGCACATGAACGCGTCTTTGTGTGTGTGTGTTTGAAGTAAGCGCACAAACACGTGTGCATGTCAGCGCTCAGATAAAGATGCAACACATGTACAGGGAGCAGTGTCTGTCATTGTCACCTCTCAAATACTGCAGTAAACACGATGTAAGAATACCAAATGCTCTTTGAGTTCACAATGTCAGTTTAGGACGACAAAAGGAAAACTGGGGATTTCAACTGTCCGACAGCAGCCCGATCTGGATTTTTGCAGCAGAGCTTACTCGTAAAAATCAAGATAATTTTTCTGATCCTTCTGTATACCAAAAAAAAGAAGAAATGAGTGTAGAGAGCCTTCACTTAGCTTTCATTTCAACATTATCCTCTCATTTATTAGCTCCTTGCAGTCTCATGGATCACGCCTGTCACAGAGAACAGCATCTGTGTCACAGGTGTCTTGTCAGGTGATAAATGCAGAGAGCATTTTACAAGCAATGCCAGTTTAAATGACTTCATCTCCTTAACGTACGCGTCACAACTATGAATCACGTATGGTGTTTAAATCAAAGGAGAAAACCATGAGGGAAGTTAACTTTCATCGGGGGCACAACTTGAAAGTAATCACAGCCCCGTATCAGGGCTTACTACAGAGGGCACTAAAAGGGTATGAAAAGTCAGTGCTTTTATGGACACGCTCATGGTGCCAAACAACAAATACAAACTAATATGGATGTTGATCTACAGCCTGTCTGATATTTCCCCCCCACCTCTCTCTCTCTCTCTTTCTTTTCTTACAGCTGTGTAAAACAATCAATAGCAAGGGCACATTAAGGTCCGGGTCGTATACTTTATTTATATAAGGCAATGACAAATCCTTATGATGCAATGGTTTTTGGAGGCATGTATTATTGTGCCAAACAAATAAATATATTAATGCCCACTGAGGAGGAGAGATTGACGGAACAACGGGAAACGACAAGCTGCCAAATCCATCATGGCAACCTTTCAAAAGAAATGCGCTCACAATTTGGTCCACTTCCTTCTTATTCAGCATTTCAATTAATGTCCCCGCTTCTCTTTCCTTCACTTACAGCTATAACTCAAGGTGGGATTATGGAAAGAACTGATGTTTTGCATATGGACGAGTTGTCACTTAAATCAGAATCAAACTACGGTAAGAGCAGAACGAGCCACAAGCAGAAGTGTGAATGCAAGTAATTCAATGCGGCATTTTATTTTATGACACTGAATTTAGCCACTTTAAAGAGCTAAAACAGAAGCCATAAATGATGCAGAGAAAAAAAAACCCAAGGAAAACAATCACTCAATTAAGTCGGCTGATATAAAATGAACTCCTAAAATAATTGGGGGGGGGCGGCGAAGAAAATCCAAACATTTTTCCAGCATTTTAAAACAAAACGATGCAACTAATTTACGTTAAAATAGCAGCTTCCAAATCATTATTATGGCATTGTAACAGAATGGCTGCTGTCTGATTCAGTCACTCTGTGGCCTGATCACCACATACTGCACTAAGAAACCAAAAAAACTTTGGAAAAACTTTGAAAAATTTCCAAAGTCAGAATAATATCAGTTGTGGCGCTCTCCTCGTGATCTTGGTTGTTTGGTGTACGGTGGTCATTAAACTCAATCTGGACTGTTTAAAGGCAGTCTTTCTTTTTTTTTTGTCTTGGCGTTATGATAAAATCAAACATTTTATATTATCACAGGTCTCTGGTCTTGTCTTATGCAATTTGTGCTGTTCAATGACGTGAGCGCTGTCAACAACCAATAGGTGTGTTCTCACCAGCACCCAGCGGGATGCTTCGTGTAAAGCCTGATTTACTGTTTGCTTCTGCGATGACTGCACATGAAGCTTGTGCAATCTACCAAAGTGTCCTAGGCCGTTCAGAGCACTCATACCTGTGCATCGGCACGTCCGCGTTGCAAAACTAGTAGTCCTTTAAACACTTTGTGTAGGTGGTAGTCAGCTGGACTCCGGGAGGTTTCTCCCTGCTCAGGAGAGAGTGCCTGTTTTCAGCCTTGCTCTCCTGTCCAAGCCCCCTCTCTTGGACTTTATTTTTTCGGCTTGTGCTCTCAAAAGGAATCTAGTTGCAGTCTTGCAAATAGTGACCTCGCAAGATCCCCAGTCTTTGCAAAATCTTAGTCTGTGACTAAAAACTCAGTGACTTGCTGACACGTCTTCAGATGTGAGATGGTGTCAGATGTTAGTCTTTTAAAAGTCTTCTTAAAGTTTTCTCAAAGCTTTTGAGTGTATGAAAGGCATTAGTCATCCATTTCAACTAAAACTATTGTTACAGAAATTTGAAATTTGTACTAATAACACTCAGGAACACTGAGCTTTTACATGATGTTGCTTTTAATGTGGTTTTATGCTTTTCCCTGTTTTATATCATTATACATTTAACATCTTTTAGTTGTAGCAAAAAAGAGAAATATTTATTTAAATTAAGTTTTTGGGAAATTTTGTGTGAAACATTGTTCATAATTCTGTAGATGAAATGACAATTAAGATGATACTTTTGCAGATTAAACCATAATTGAATCTATCCATAATTGAAAATTAAATCAATTGATAGTTGCAGCTGTACTCTGCAACGTATCTAAACCAACAAGCGCAGTGAAATGTATTGTGTGACATCTGGTTCATCTTTTACACACAAACACATAGCCCTCCCACCATGATGTCATCAGCAGCTCGCTTGGTGACACTTTATTAATGGGGGACCGTAAAGGTAAGTCACAAGCAGAGAAACACACACATCCTTCTCCCACCAGCCACCTGAGTTGTCTGCTGTCACTTTCTCACCTTCCTCAGAGCATAATGTCTGAGAACTGGATAAATTTCAAATAAACATAACTTTTTTTTCCTCTTAATTAATTTTGAGCATGTAAACAAGAAACCTGCCCTCCATGTCGTTTTTTTGTTGTTGTTGTTGTTGTTGTTGTTGTTAATTTTAGGTTGATGTGGGTATCTCTTCACATTTGTCAGAAAATTACTCCAGATATCTGAGACTCCATGACCCAAAACTTAGAGCTGGGATTCAAGTAGCTGGTTTGGGACTCTGTGCGGTGTTCTGTCCGGTCCAACATCCCCATGTAATAGGATTCCTCAAAGCTGTAGATGGATGGCAAATCTAGGCGGTTTCATCTACTAAAAGAGGACATAAATCACAAGCGGAGGAAGCGGGGACGAGGCAGGGGTTATCACCAGTCTGCCTCCCTCATGAGAGCTTTGCATTAAAGCATTAGTGAAATTAATTCATCTTTCATAAGAGGTTTGAGCAGTATCTGTGATCTATGATAACAACCAATTTCTCACTACGGAGGGGCCGTAGAAGGGGGAGGAGGAGAAAAAAAATACTCTGCGACCCTGATAGACTACACAAATCTGCTCTTTTTAAATGGGCTAACATTATCTGGAGTGCTGCTCTCTGGAGCATCATCCCAGATTCATATCCCAGCCGGGAAGGAGGCATAAATCACGGGACAAAACTTTTCTCATCTGCCTCCCCCCTTCTAAACCTCCTTTCCCTCTACATCACTTGCCTCATCCCTCTCGCACTGTGCCATGCCAGATTTGTTTTGTGGTTTTCTTTGCCTGTCCTGTTAAACGCAGAACAATGCTTTTGCTGTAATCATTTTAAACGGCTTTGCGCCTCAATCAGTGTAATTGGTTTTAGATCATCTCTGGAATGGGAAAGTGGGAAACCTAAGACGGGAAGCTGTTTGGGTGTGAATGCATATGTTTGTGTGTATGTCTAGTGCGGCTCAGGGTGGGGAGTCCTGCAGTGTGTGAAAGAGACGGAAATTGGGGGGAAGTGTGTGAAGGGGCCGTATCCATCTGTTTTGCATATATTTGCAGAGGCGGCCGCCGGAGCATGGTTGACAGATGAGTGGGGAGTGCGGGGATGACACACGGGCGGTCGTGCTCTTTATTACTATATCAGCACAGCTATGCTCAGCGCTCAGCTCTCCTCTGACAGCACACCACAGTGAAACCAGAAAAACTAAACACAGCGGACCGTGCAGAGAATTGCTCCATGGGACACGGGAGACACAATGAGGACTTTCTCCGTTTCATGATTTGAATTTTTTGACTGATTTGTCTTTAAATTAGCCATGTTTCAGCTAGACTTCCTTGAAGCAGAAAATAAAGACTTTTAAAACGAACTATAAAAAGACAAAAAGAAAACAAAACGGTCTTTGGAAAATCAACAAAAAGCAGGAAAATTTGTAATAGCTATTATCAGAAGTTTAACAGAAGAAGACTCAATGATTAAGGTTTTGCATAAAATTTTTTCGCCATTTTATTTAGGTAAAAATATGTTTAACATGTATCCATTTTCTCTTATTATTACAGTATTAAATGCCATAAGTTTTAAAAAGGGAAAACTATTAAATAAGAAGCGATTGAATGAGTGATTTTCAGTTTATCAACTTTATTGAGCTGGCCTGTTCTCTACAATGTAAGGGGGCCTTGTGGTCGTTCATCAGGACGTTTCCACTCTGATGTCCGTCAGTCGACGCCCTAACAGAATGCTGTCAATAAATGACAACGACACCATCAGTGAGTCAAAGTCTTCGTATTACATTACCCACCTCAGGAAAGTAGTCCTGTGGAAACTTCTCCTTCTCCAGCGAGGGTGTACTTTCTAGTGTGTCTGAGTAGGTTTCTTTTCCTACCACCTTCTTGAATTTCTTGGCTAAAGTTGAGAGGGAGAAAAACAGGGGAGACAGAGAGACACAGTGAGGAAAAGGTTAGATTAATTTTTGGAGACCCCACGTGTGAGTCTGAATCTCCTTACAGATTTAATGCTCACTGAAAGCTAGAGCAACTTTGGCTTCCTCAGACAACTGCACCACCTACTGGTCAGAGTGAAGAACATCTGTATTCAGCTCCAGAGGTACATGTGAGAGGTCACAACATGAGCAGAATTAAAGTATAAGCTTGTTTTCTGATCTTATGGGAGGATTGCTGTGGTCTGTATCCGGTCAGGATCCCTCTGTACTCACAATAACATGAACAATAAACAGCTGGGCCGACCAGGAGCAACACTTTTTACTTTGTAAAGTATAGAAAACAAATATTACAATGAACATGGGGTACTTTTTTATTAAAATCAAGAGTCTAAGGTTAGAGGGCGATGTTTTGTTCTCTTTAAGTTTTCTGGGGCATATTAGTGATTTTTTTTTTTATTTCAGGCGACATAAATTTACTTGTTTTGACACTGTGACCAAGAATTCTCTATCTGAGCTCTTGAATAAGCAGTGACTTCATTAAACGTGAGTGAGGAAGAACTTGGGTCAGCTAGGGATGTTAAAATATGTGATACAAAATTATATCATACAATGGCAATATCAATATATTAAATATTGAGTAAATCTGATCCACTGTATTCTTCAGTTCTGATGAGTATAATAGTCATCTTATAAAAAGATTACTTAATCTAACAGTTTTTGTGTAATTCATGCCTGTTGTGGAAATAATATTAAATCGTGTGGAGTCACAGATTGTTTTTGTTCCAGTTTTGACTTGTTTTGTGAATCCTATTTGAGTATTACACTGAACTGTATTGACTTTTAATCTGTGTATCTGTGAAGCTAAATTTTCCTAAAACTCTTGTAATGAGCAGCTGATTGAATCTTATATAATGGGATTGGGTCTTGATGGGATACTTGAATAGAACAGAGCCAATGTTAATGTTGTTAGCAACATCTGTGCTTTTTCTGCTATGACAAGTCAAAATGTTGGCAGTGGGAAAGGCCAAAAAAATAAATAAAAAACAAAGTTATACAGTATGTGTGTAGTTTACTTGTTTCTGACTTTAAATCAAAACTTTAAATATGTGTACATGAGGAGCGGTCATCTCCCCTCTCGACCCCTCCCCCGCCTTCGCCCTGTCCTTCACTGGGGTAACTGGTGCTAATGCTGACTTGGGTGTAATAGGAAGTGAGGCGCCTCCACATCTATATCCCTTCTTTAATTAGCGCGGTCGCTGGACCTCTGGGCCCTCTGACACCACAGGCTGATGAGACCGCCGTAACTGTCCAATAACCCGCTACACACCATTACTGTTGGCCTGAAATCTTATGAATTAAATCCTAATATTAATAAGCATTACCATTCTGTCCCCCTCCCTTTACATTATTATCCTCAAAGCCAATCATAGCTTGCTAGTTTTGATGGAAGCGGGAATAGCCTGCAAATGGTTGTGTGTGATATGCAGGGATGGGATGAGGGGGCGCGATGTCAGGATTTCATTTTGAGACAGCGGTGATGATGTATATGTGGAAGTGTGTGCATTGGAAGGCGGTCACTCACCTTTGAAATCAAACTGGTGGATGGTTTTCAAAGACTCATGGATAAAGTAGAAACTTCCAAGAGCCTGCAAGAGGAAAATACTGAGAGTCAAAATATTTTTCATAAAGTATTCCATAGTTTTTCACTAAATTATTTCTTCACTGGACCTGGATCTAATGAAGATTTTTTTTTTAAAATCACTTCTTAGGTAAAGATTCTCTACATGAAAAGGGGAATGAAGCTCCTGCATGTCCCATAATTTTTTGCTACATTTCCAACTAATCAATAGTTACATTTTGACACATTTTTACCTTGATTTCTAAGAACTCTGAACATAACCTTTTCACAATGTTGAGAGTGCAAAGAATTGACCTAGTGTGAGAATGCTTGACTAATAAATTGGGCTTAAACTGTAGAGGCTCACTCTTTAACACACTCCAAAGCACACTCCCTATAGCTCTGCTCAATAGGAAGCCACGAAGACTGCACACCATCAACTACACAACAACAGGTGCAATGTGCTCTCAGTACAGTACGCTCAGCACAGTCTCTGTACACCCCATTCTCGGGCTCAGAGTCTTCTAATGTGGCGAGTCAACAATTTGAGCTTTCAAAGGACACATTCAGATGGACTTTTGAATGAGCAAAGATCAACTTCAATAGGCTTAAAATCTTAATTTTCCCTGTGAACAATCAGGAAACTTTCCCAGTCGGGGAACAAGCCAATCAAAGTCTGTGGGAAGAAGTGAGAGTCATGCAGAAGGGGATTTGATGCGGTTCACAGTCCACTACACTGCTTTCTGTTGCCCTCTTTACATTTAGGGCAAACGGAGGCAAAGCTCAAGCTCAATCCCCTGTGTCTTTGAGATAGCAGACCTTTAGTCGGGATAATTCTGAGTCTCCTTTCTGCTGTCAAAGACAGGCAAAAGGGCGGTGAGTAACTTTTAATATAAAGACCAAAGCAACCAAATTAAAACACGAGCGGGTAAAGAGAAAACAGTGAAAGACAAAGAAAGTGAGAATGAAGTTGAGTGGTAGGAGATGAGAGGTAATGGAAGGTGAAACTCTCATGGACAGGTACAGTAAAAGAAAGAGGAGAGATGAAGAGAGGGTGGAGGGGTATGATCAAAAGGAGGAGGAGACAGCTGTAGAAGAAAAGGCCCTGGGCATGAAGAGGGATTTAGTCTGGAGGGTTTTCCTGCGTTCTCCTATTGAGGCCGGCCGCAGACGCCTCTCTCCGGCACACTGGGAGAGAGTTTGGACTCGGCCTCTGCATTATTTATGAGTGCCGGCACATCTTGAGATTAAACATTTGCTGATTTGTCAAAAGCACAAACATGAGGTCCTGCCCATCTCCTTGACATATAAGTTCAGCCAACGGAAAACACTGTCGCACATTTAATTGATGAGAACAGCGGCTGGTGACTTGAACCCTCGCCGTGCTCTCCTCCCTCCCTCATTTCTTCTCTTGCTCTGACGGAGGACAGAGAAGAGGGGAGAAGGGAGGTGGGGATGCGTGTATGAGAGGGGACGACGATGGGCGAAGGCAGGACTCAAGGTCACAGCTTCCCATTGCGAGAGGACGGCTTCCAGGAAGGCCCCCCTACACTCGTTATGTTCTTTTTCACCTTAAAGTGCCAACAGCAGACTCAGACACAGAGATGGAGAAGAAAACAGGCCGAGGGGGAATGCCGAGCTGTCGTTCAAAATGTCAAGTCTGCTGCAGTTTGTGTGAACATTTCAATGGGTAGTCAAGTTAAAATGACAATTTTGAACCATGACACATGGGAAATTATAAAGATAACAGGATACAACTGTAAGCTCTGTGGAAAGTCGAGGTACCACTGCATAAACAATTAGACAGTTAATGGATTTGTTGATTGACAGAACAGGCTATATAAAAAGTTAATAGATAGATGGTTAATTGTCAAAAATAAGGACTCACGAGTTCCAGCTGCTTGAATATGAAGAATTTCTGCCATTTTCTGATAGTTTAGTATTGTCAATTGAATATCTTTGGGGTCGAATAAACAACACAACAAAGTAAAGTTTTACCTTGGAATTTTTCTGGAAACTGTGATGTCCATTGTTTTTACTACTTTTGACTTTTCTCAAACCAAATGACGCATCAGTTATTGGGATAAATACATTACAAATAGATTGAGTAGAAAATAATCATCAACTGAAGCTCCATACTATGTATTCACTGGTTAAAAATAGTCTTTACAACCAACTGTTTGCAGATAAAAATCAAGAACTGAAGAAATAAGTGATCAAACCCTTCCTTGACATTCTAACTAGCCACTGTCTCCCTCTCAGTGGAGGCTGAACCCTCTACAAGGCCCTCAATGCCCGAGGCAACAAAAAATAAAATTAATATGACATCAAACAAATCGGCATGAATCAATTTTCAAGTAAATGATAAACAACTATGCTTAAGTGGCTATCCGTGTAATCGCAAAAATCTACTTAACCCTCAACCCTAATAAATATTTATTTGACATCAGGGTTCAGAACCTAGCAGGCAGCTGCTCTGCTCTCTCTCCTCTCCTCTGCCTCCCGGCCTACGCTCCTCATGAAGAAGCTATTATATTAGCAGAGCGCAATTCATCCATTTGTCTGTTTACATGACAGCCTAAAAATATTCATTAGGGCTGGACTGTGGTGACAAGCCATGCTTATCTTTTACCAGTAGCTTTACAATGGCCTGTGTCAAACGTATGTTTGTCACGTCCCTCTTTATTGATTTGCTGCCAGATTCACTTGAAATAATTAAACGTATATTTTACATATTTATAAACCCCACTGCCACAGTGGCTACTTAATTTTCCATTAGTAAAATGCAGTCTATTAAGTGCACCATGAGGGCTGCAGGGGAGGTAAGAGGAAATGAGTAATCACCATAATTGTAGACAGAAAGACAATAAGCACGCCATAAAAGCTGAGGTTTTATGACTCGATCTGGCAATGCTGTCTCTTATCACGACTTGTATTGGCTACGCTGCTCACAGATAAGGGCACAGTGACACAACTGCAACAGAGCTAGCTATTTGTGTGTATGTGTGTGTGTGTGTGTGTGTGTGTGTGTGTGTGTGTGTGTGTGTATGTGTGTGTGAGTGTGGTTGACATTTCCAAAACCCCAGCAGATATGGGCTGAACAAGTCCCAATAGACTGGCTGGTGGAAAATAGAGACTTGAGAGCTGCAGTACATAGCCTGCATACTTTGCTCCGCTGAATGCTTTATCGATACCGAGGGCTGCAAAAATTAGTTCTTGCCGATGAAGAGAAGCAGGAATTCTGTGACCTCTGAATAGATTTTCTGCGTTTAATGTGAAAAATGAGCCATAAAGCAAACATAAAAGTAATAATTTTTCTTCAAGGTCTCACCTCCAATCTGTGCTAAGGAAGAGTGGCCAGCCCCAGGAGAGCTGACACACACACACTCCAGTGTCATCGCGGTGTCATTGCACAACTTCCGAGGGTAATGTTCTGCTTTCCCCCAGACACTAGCAAAGTGCATGCTTATGGCTTTGTGGAGTATGAGTGTGTGTGTTCAGTGAGGGTTTTAATAGGAAAATGGATCACAGACTCATGAAACACTTCAACAAGGGAAGCCTCTTTAAAAGATGTTAACTTTGGCTGAAAATGATATTTTACATTTGGATTTCTTTTTTTGAAACAGCGTTCAGGTCATATACTACATGATCCAGGAAATTTGTTCTATAAGATGTTGTAGTTAATTGTGCACTGGTGCAATGTGTGACTGTACTCTTTCGATAAGATGCTGATCTTTTTGTGCGACCTGTCTTGTTTCTAGAATAGAACAGAAATATGCTTTATCGTCACCTTGGGGAATTTTTTCTTGGGCTCAGTACTACATTTTACATTAAACATTCACCCCCACGTATTTCTAGTCTTCACACAAACAAGAACGTTGTAATGCTCAGGTCGAACTTCCAACAACTAAGGTTGCTCAACTGTCTTCCAGGATCCACCTTCTCCAAATATAATTTCTATTCTACATGTATTTAACATTTAGTCATTGTTTTGTGTATACCTGGATTTTGTTGTTCTGTTCTTTGCACAAGACAAATACTGCATAACTGTCTCCCCTGGAAAGGGTCCACAGACAGAGGGAGTTACATGCTGTACAATCAACAGCAATTTAACAATTTTTGACATTTTTTAGGTCGTAGAATTTATCTAGAAAATAGTCAGCAGCTTAATTGATGAGGAAAAAATTAGTTAAATTTGATAGTTGCAGCCCTTGTGTCAAAGTTGAAACACAGGGGAATAAAAAGTGATGGATTTTTGCAGCAGACAGTTTAGGTAGCATTTATAACTTTTTGTTTGCTTGTTTGTTTGGTTTTGGGGTTTGTTAACAACCTGTCTGAGATTCTGTGTTTCTTTTATGAAATGCTACTAAAATTCAAGATCTCAGACATCAACTAATAGTCTCATTATTAGTGACTGATACAATGGCAAAAGCTACCAAATAAAAAAGCAAGATAAAAATTGATCAATAAAATTTTAAGAGCAGTTCCTTTAATGTGATCAGTACTTGCCATAATCAGGGTTATCTCGTGTTCAGGCGACACGCTTGTTACAGACGTCTCAGAGAAATATCTCCTGAGGGTTTTTTGTGGCATTTTGCCCTCCAGACAGCAGAGACAAACTGGGCTGTTTTCCAGTTTATATCTCATTGCTCAGAAATCCCTGGAGTCCCCTCATCTGTCAAATCATGAGTGATGCCGCACTTCCACATAAACCTGCACATAAGAGGCATAACTACAAAAAACAACTCAGAAATGTATACACACACACACACAAGTGCACACAAAATCTCATCGAAAGGTCATTCAGATCTGCTGTCATGAAATGGTGTTGTGGTCTGAAACAGAAACACGTGCTTTGTCAAAACAGCTTAGAGAAGGATGCAGAGACATAAGCTCTGACTAATGGCTGGATAATATCCTCATTTATCACTGACGACCGGCATTCATACAGGCTTAATTCTAAACAACATACCCCCAAATCAAAGTGTAAATGGTGATTTTTCAGGAGACAATAGAACAGCATGCTATGTGCTTTGACAACTACTGAGTGTAAGAATCCACATATCTATTTCAACATCAGCCCTCTGTGTCCCAGCAAGGGACCCATTAATATGCAGGATCTGGGGCTAAAAGAGCACCTTCACAGGAACCTCTCTGCACAAATCTCCAATACTGCACAAACAGCCTGTTTGTCATCCCCGGCAAGAAAAACACCCCAACACAAAAGTGAGCAGCATCAATAGAGATGGCGTGCTTTTTTCAGCCCGCAGATACAGATGGAGAAGCCTTAGTATTTTCTACCCCTCCTGAGCCCACCTCCCACTCCGGGCTGCCATATGTGTTTGCCAAGGCCCTCTCCCAGTGCCATTGATTGAGTATTCAGAGTATTGAGCCACAGTGTCTATTATTCATCGGCTGCCTGGAAGGCCTGACTGGATACACAGACCAAACTCTCATTAAAACTTCCTCTGTCACTTCCTGTGATTTGAAAGCGGCCTGAGTGTTGAAGCCATCCGTCACGTCCTGAAGGAGGCCTTGTCTCTGGGGTGTGTGCTTTTGTGTATGTGTTGGGGGGGCATAGGTTAGGGACAGACGGAAGGACATTGACTGTTTAAAGACATACTAAAAAGAAAAATGTTCACATAAACTTGCTCACTTATTTTACAGGAATTAAGATTTAAACAAAGCCTACTCTTAATGCTCTTTCACTGCCCCCATGAGGGACCTGATGAGCAAGCCTTGGAAGAAAATTGGTTTACATGGCAAAGCAGGAGTAGTATTGATCCTTTGCGATTAAAGCAGGAACAGCAAATACAAACCACCTGAACCTCATTTTGACTGTTACTGTGGTTACATCAATTACTAACCTGCAGCATCATAATATGGTCAGATGAAACTCTTTATACTGAAATGCTCTAAAAATATTTTCATCTGCAACAGATTCTTGCAAAAGCAACAAGACGAAGCATCTACAGCTGTGCTAGCAGCTCCGTAAAGCTGTAATGGTCTTTGCAAACAAAACCAAATAAGTTACATGAATAAACCAAATTACTGGGTGAACAACAAACTTCAACCTGATAATGATGAATCAAACAGAATGAAAAGCTATGAATGTCTTCATCAAAGTGCATCAAACAGTTTACTCTGAGCTACAACCTGCTGGTGACACAAGATGAAGAATCAATAATAATAATAATAATAATAATAATAACAACAATTGACTGGATTTATATGCAGTTTTCTATTACTCAAGATACTCAAAGTGCTGGACAATGAAGGGGGGATCTCACTAACCACCACTAGTATGTAGCACCCACCCAGGTGAGGCTTGGCGGCCATTATGCGCCAGAATGCTCATCACATACCGGCCTGAGTGGGAGAGTGAGATGAATAAAAAAGCCAATTTCATGAGGGGATGATTAGGGGGCCAGACTGAATGAGCAAAGTTGGGAATTTAGGCAAGACACTGGGGAACCCCCATCTCTTCGCGAAAAGTGAGTCACGACCTCGGCATCTCAGAACCCAATGGCTGCATTCGCTGTCTGACTTCTAACAGACAGCAATACAGACTCTGGGGGCAAACCCCATCATTCTTGGGCTACTGTTGGAGGAGGCGAATTTCCGTTTCCGACTTTATTCTCCGCATGCCACTTGCAGTTTACAGTCCAACTGTTTACAGTTTGATGCGAGAATGGAGTTGGAGTTGAGAGAACACATCTACCAGCGGATCTTTTCACAAGTAGCCAATTTACACGCCATAAATGGTTAACAGTCCACCGTTAATTATGTGGAATACAAAAGACCACAACCAGAAACCAGGACTTTTCTGGTACCAAGATCGCCCTACCTTGCCTACAAACTCTACATTCACTGATGTAGAGTCTGTTTATAGAGACTAGGACCTCGGTTAACGTCTCATCCAAAGGACGGCGTCTCCCCGTCACTGCATTGTGGCAAGAGCATAGATTTTTTTGGACAGAGGGAAGATCACCTCCTGCTGACGATGACCAAGACCACTTCCAGCAGCAACTTAGTTTTCCCAGGAGTTCTCCCATCCAAGTACTAACCAAGCCCACACCTGCTTAGCTTCAGCGATACCAGGGGCCCAGCGGAAAGTTAGGCAATAAAAACCATCAGGATGCACATTCAGGGCACCATAAATGAAAATTCTGGCTACATGAAAAGTCAGATGATCACTACAGACATCTGGAACATTAATGTCTATACAGAATTTTATGGCAATCCATCAAATAGCTGTTACGATAGTTTCATCTAGATCAAAGTGAATGGCCAACGAGATGTCCAACATCGCTACCCCTAGATCCACCGTCAGAAACCACTGTATATGCTACATTTCCCAAACCTAACCTCAAATCCATCTGTGTATTGATTGCCTATTTTGAGTAAACCCCCACTGCCGTATGGATCACTTATGATACCAGTATTTTAGCTCTGTAGAGTATTTTTGGCAGAGAATGTCCAGCCTTCCACTTCATTATTCTAAAATCTCCCAGAATGCAGAGCGACATGCGCTCATGATTGATCTCAAAACCACTGATTTTATTTTCTTTTGAGGAAAATATTATGGATTGGTCTAAACAAGGCATAATTGGCCAAACCCACGGCAGCGCCTGACCTGCCAACAATCCAGACCCACTCCCAAGGTTGGCTGCCTCCCTGGGAAATATTGTGCATTAATTTCATTTAGTCTCCCCTCCGACATTCAATGGTAGAAGTTAATTAAATTGCTTGTCCATTGTGTTCATCCACTTACAAAGTTAATGATATTGTGCCAGGGAATTAAAGAGCGTTTTATAAAGCGCACGGGATGGGAGCTGGCAGGCACTACATTGCCCAGTTGAACCCTGTCAGTCGGTGGGCTTCTCGACCCCCTAATTAGCGGTGAAATGGATGCTTCCATCTGCCAATTTTCTGCCACACTCATCAGTCGTGCAGTCGCTGCTCTAACCTGCCCGGCAGAGGGGTCCAGAGCAATAAACCCATCACAGCAATGACATTCAACAAAAAAAAAAAAAGTGAATACACGTATACTTGATATGACTCAGACTTTAAAGAGCTTCTTTGTAATGCCTCAGCCTTTTTCTTTTTTTTTTGCTCTCGACCACATCATTGACTTCTTCAGCGTAATGCAGATGGAAGAGTTTGATAACTTTGTTACAAATGCTCGATGCACACAGTAATAGCACCTCCTTTCTTTTTTTCAGCGAGCCTGGTTTGAATAAATGTCTTCTGATAAAGCAATATGAAAGGAATGCAGTGGTGCCCATTTTGATGTAATACACGCTGCACATAACTCAAGTCCTCGTTAAAGAATAACTATCTACATTTAATTCAATGCATCATTTCTGCACAGTCCCCAATTTCCAGTAAGGTAGCAATGCCTTGCACACCACAAAGAATGATTAATGCACATATATATTCCAGCTGTGTATTTACTAATACCGTGTTGCTACTTCAGCAGCTTTTAACGAGGACATAAAAACAGAGGATCCAAGTAAATGGGATTACACCTGTGGGGCTTGCGCTGCTGTTGACCTCTTAGGGAGGCTGGGCAAAATGTCCTCTGCATGGTAGAGTAGTCTGTAAATTCAAAGCGAAAAATATTAATTAAATGAAGCCATAGTGAGGGTGTTTTGCTTGCAGCTTGACACACATGCAACTTTATATTTAACACGCACTAGATAAAGCCAGTGCTGATGCAGGTCGGCAAGATTAGGATGTGGTGTCCACTGGTGTCAATCGGTTATCAATAACATAGTACCTACATAACTGGAGATGTGGAATTTGAACAAAGTGGGCAGTTTCAAGTCGCATTATGGGAAGTTTAGGATCAAAAGCCAGAATTTCTCTGCCTACGCGGCCTCAATTTTGACTGATCTGCCGTACATCCTTAACATCAACTCTAAGCTTGACGCAGAATATCTACAATATACATTATTTTAATATTACGGTGAGAGTCTCTGAAGTCGGAGTAGGCAGTTATATTAACTAGTGGCATGCCATGATTAAAAGGTGACTGATTTAGCTATTTTTTTCCCCAATTACCTCAATAGTCAAATTTAATTTGGTTTAACAATGCCAAAAGTAGTCACATACTGTGTTCATTGCTTAGTTTCTTTGACTAGTTTAAAAGAAGAAATTGTAAGGTTTAATATTTGTTTGTGAAATATAACAAGTGAAGAGGTACTGAGGTCAGACAAGCATATTCTAAGTTTTTCTTGGTCTTGGTCTATATAAGGCTTAAGCAGAAGAAATGATTCCTACATGTAGTGGTACTGAAGAACCAAAACCAACAGCAGTATGCTTTTACACTTCAGCAAACCTTTAACAAGCTGCAGCTTTTTGAAGCAACCTCATCCTAAGAGCAGTTTGACAATGCAAGCAGAGTCCTTTTAAGGTCACCCAGCCCCATGATTTACACAAATCCGTAAAAACTGTTCTGTAACAACCACAAGTAGAACAAAAACAGAAAGTAATATTAATCTAATGTAAGTTAGAAGAGTAAAGACCAATATGTGAGACAAATTGCAGTTTTATATAGAGATTTTACCATTTCTGTCACTATAACAAGGTCAAACCTCTCAACCCTGAGTGTATCAGACATCTGTGATTGGGCATAACAAGACATTTCTTCTTTCTTATCAGGAAAATGATCTTTTGAAAGTAATTTTCAAATAAACTGTTGGTCTTAGAGTCCAGCATGACAAATGGCCACTTCGTTTAAAGAACTAAGCTGTCTGGGCTCGACATTGTTTTAAAAGGGGATATGAAGATGATGAATATTTGCCTTATTAGATTGTTCCCAAAGATGAAAAATCAAAGTCTGCACAATTGAGGTATCCATTAGTAATTAAAGTGACATTACCTCCTCTGTATTTTCTCAAGCCACCGCTTGGTTGCCAGAGCCATTATTCAATTGTATCGGATGCTGGGGGATAAAATGCCTTTAATATACTTAAGCTCATTAATGTAAATCATATTTGGCTATGGATGTCCAATAATCAAAAAGTATATTTCAACTTGTAATTCCCTGTCTGTAAAAGTATTCCCATTAGGGGAAGAGGCCCATGCAAATGACAGGTCTCTGAGCTCATTGATTTTTTTTTTTCTCATCTCTGCATTTTGGAAAGGATGCTAATGTTGTCATGGACTGTTCATCAATCTGTATTAATATGTGATTTAATATTACGCCAGTTCATGTGGCCTCATTTGTGAAAGATTGATTAAATTAGGATCATTCAGCTTACAGGGAGAATGAATGTATAATAAATTTAACCGACTGATGTGATTAAATAAAGACTGTAAAGAAGTTTAAAATGTTTTTGTTTTTTTTAAACAATTGCTGAATGCACAACTTATTTACATGCCTTCAATCAACACTTTTTCAAATTAAATTTTACTGTATCTGTAGAGGTTACACACATTTGCACACTTAAATGTTTTTCGAGGATTTTTCTTTGTCAAATAATCAATACTGAGCAAACTCAACTCTTTCTAAGAACACTGAAATAACTGTCGGAGCTGTGATGTCAGCTGGAAAAGTAATCAGTCCGCTTCTGTCCAGAGGCTGCGTTGATTCGGTCCCCATCCCATGCTGCCTGTGGCTCGCTCATGTGGCCTTGTAATGACAAAGTGGCATCCTTGGCTGCCCAATGAGATACAGCTTTATTGCTGAGTCTCATAATGAAATATCTTAGTTTGCTGCATCTTAGTGGTATTACTTTGTCACTTCTGAGAAGAATTTATCAGGAAGGTCCTCATTTCTCTGAATCAGGAGCCCTTCCTCCTCCCTTAGTACAAACACAACTCTTCCTAAATGAAGGCAACATCGTCTAGATCATGAGCCATCTCATGAAACATCTATAAAATATGACAGCTTTCACAGCACAGGGACAATCGATGGCGGTCTACAGTTTCTCCTTGGGCCCATAGTCTCAAGAGTGCTCCGCTGAAGATCAAGCCAAGAAGTCACCCCATCAGAGCAGGGGGTTCAGTTTTGAGGTCGCTTCAGAAAAATTATTTTTTTCTCCCCTTAGATGTATAAAAAAATAAGCAGCTTTCTGTCTGTGTTCTGTCTGAGTATGAGCAGAGGCGTTCTCTGAGCACAACAGTGACCACAGGACCGTGAAGCTTTAGAGGAGTCTGCAAAAAACATGCAGCAGCTCGTCTCAGGCTAAGACGCCCGTCCGGTGGCTCTTTGTGGCCGTCTTTGTCTTTATGTAAAAACCAATGCTAGCCAATGATGTGTTATGTAAAATTCCCAGAGGCTTGATTTAAATGGTTGGATATCCTCCATGCTAGCTTAGTTATACTCCAGTGCATCGCCCCTAAGAGCACATGGACGCTGCATGAAAAGCAAATGTAAATGCAGCCTCAGCTTCTTAGATAACAAGAAATTATGTCATGGGTTTTTTTCCTCTTATTGTATTATTATAATAATAAATAAAAAAAAGAGCGAACAACGGAGGACTTTTCCTGCGCAGATGTTTCTTTTTATCCGTACAATCACAGTATCCGGCCTTTCCCGAGGCCCCTCTTAAAAGACAGCTTTCAGATGTGAGTGAGCAGAGGTCCTGTGCCAGGGGCAAGAGTGGCAGCAAACCCACGTATGCTCTCCTGTAAATATCACACCCACAGAAATGTGGGAAGAATAGAGGATTTGGAGGGGCCCATGCAGGTCTGCAACAAGGCTCCTGGGTCACCCCTTTGAGTGCTCAACAGATGACCAGGTGGTACTGTATTGTAACTCATTAGGGCACGTGTCAGTAGAGAAGAATATGCCATTTACAGTGCATCTGTTGCATCTCAGAACACATGTGACTAACACTAGACATGACTTTGGCTTTTGCAGGTGCCATCAGGATGATTTATCAAACAGTTGCAACCAGCAAGGGCCAGAAAAATAACAACCACGCTTTGTCTTTGTCTTGTATGTACTTTTCAGATGAGCTGTGGTTGAACTGTAGAATGATACCTATCAATGAATCTATAGGAAATTGCTATTCACATAACTTCCTGTAAAGTGATCCATTTAAATGTTTGGTGAAGCGATATGTAGAATTCTTTAGTACCAAAGCTGGAAGTGGATCACAAATGGGAATATTTCAAACCTATGCTGAAATGATTTTAAAGCATGATCAAACATGCAGTTATAGATGATCCCTGGCTTTAAAGTTGTGATAAATAGCTATGGTTTTAGAGAGTTGTTTTGTATTACTGTTTGTGTATTCTGTTGCATGTGTTAGTTTAGGTTAGAGGTGCTGTTTTAGATGGGCACAAGCCCTGGGGCCTTCCTATCATAGCCATAAAAATAAATAATAATAAATACATAATAAAAAATAAAAAAAATCAAAAGGTGTGCAGACTTAAGTAATGGATGTATGATAGGGCTGGGTGATATGGCCTAAAATAAAATCTCCAGTTTTTTCAACCCACATCTGAGTTTCGATTTTAATCTCCTTTTTTTTTAACTACAAAAGACAAAGGAATTATTTCTAATACGTTGTTTTATTTCAAACAAACATGAATATCCCTATTGGAAATAGAGTACAGACCTAGCTTTAACCAAACTAAACCTTTTTTTAAATAAAGGTTTGATCAAACAAAGATGAGTCCCCCAATTTAGGTTTAATAAAGTGCCAGCCCACCTTTCACCAAACTTGGCTAATAAAAAAAAAGTCCTGTTATTTTGCAAAAAACAATTTTTTGTTCGCTTGAAGTGATTTTTGTCTTTGTCGAAAAAAAGTTAATGCACAAAATGGGCTATGGAAACAGTTGTTTCAAATTAATTGTGATGAAGCGAATATTTATCTGCTAGCTCTGCTTCCTAAAATAATAAGTAGACTAACAATAATACAAGAAGCGGATTCCACCATCTTTCTAGATATTCCCTAAATGTTGTAAACATGACTGACAACAACAGGCACATGTGGAGCGACATGGAGACCGAAGTATTCTTCGATCTCATCCGAAAAACAGAAGAGCAATTTAAGATGAAAAACAGCAACAAAATGTTAATGTTAATGCTATACCGCCATCTTCTGACCAACTACGCTTTACAGCCTAGTTTATTTGCTCCAGGCCAGTTGTTGGAAACACGTTTTCTTTTCGTAAAATTTCAAAAGTTCGCTTAAAACTTGTTTCATTATTAATGGAAACACAGCTATTTTGACTTGTCATAGCAGGAAAAGCATCCATAGAAACAATAACAAATTGCAGTTCCGTTACAACAATAAATGTAGATAAATGTTTAATAGATAAGTTACACCTGTGAGAAATTTAAATGTCTACTGTAAAAAAAAAAAAAGAAAAAAAGAAAAAAAAAAGATCAATTAAACTTTGGTATCACCACACAACTTAACCTCAACACGTTTGGGAACAGGTTGGTATCCCTCTTATTTGGAAAACCGCTGGCATGACAGACAATCAACAGTTCCATCAGATAAATACCACATCAGCTAACGGTAGGCTGCTCTGCTTGGTCTCCTCTATCAACAAGTACACACTTACAGGATTCACTTTTCTGTAGCTCAGCAGTCTGAGAAATGCCTCATTTCTAGTTAACCAAGAAGTGCTTTGAAATGCGCTTTTTTTTTCTTTGCTGAAATGTAATTAGGCAGCTAAAATTAAGAGCCCAATTTTAAGGGAGAGAGCATAACATCCAATCTAATTAGAGGGCTCTTTAATGAGCGGGTAATTAGCTACAGCATGGTGCACACAAGGTGCCATTGTGGCCTGAACTTGTGCAGGGACCCTGCTGACTGGGGCACCCTTTGTGTTTGATTGGTTCCCACTTGAGAATCGTTACTCACTGAAATATGGTTATGCTTTGCTTATAAGACATTACTTCTTGCTCTTGAGTGAAGCCTTAAATGAATTGTCCTTTTAACAAAACTGGAAGTGTTTCTCAACCATTAAGCTTCAGCCAAGACAGCAAACGGAAGAGCAGACGACATAAAACAAGGGCAACACTGGGGTGGGTGAGAGCAGTTAGCACATGGGCCTGTATATTTGTTTTGTCAATCATACGAGATGCATTTTCATGTGTGCATGTAACAGCACAGAGACAATACATCATAAGCTATTGCACACTCCGCCCTTAAACAAAACCACAGTAAGTTTCATCAAGCAGATTCTGGAGATCCTGAAGCGGCGTGCTGCCTTTCCGTTTTCCCAGCACCGCCCCTCATCTGCTGAAGTCTGTCCACCTATGACCTCCGGAACCTTACAGCGACTGCATTAATTTTCCTAACAAAAATCAATCGCCCAAGGAATGGGACAAGGAGGAAGGCCCTCGTTATTACACCGGGCCTGACACACCCTCTGACTGCGAGTATGCAGCTGTTTTTATGGGTAATAGTTTAACAGGGGGTGGCAGCTAGGGGACAAAGGAAATGCTCATTTCCTGTGACCCCAACAGATGACTCATTTCACATAAACTAAACCCATTTCATATCATTAGAAAATTAGGCCTTAAAACAATTTTAGGGTTTTTTGATTTTGAATTTGTTCCATGTAAATCACAAGGGGCAAAAGCATATGAGAATAATTTGTTTGGAAAGATGGCATTGCAGTGTTGATGTTTGAGGGAAAACAGTGCATTCAATCAAGGGCAAGAGAGGGCATATGACTGCAAATTCCCAGCCATGTGGCTGTTTCATTTTTGTTTGTCTTTTTTTTTTTTTTTCAAGCCAAACAGACTCACAAACATTTCCTCAAATCAGATCAGGATATTATGAGCCCTTTTACTAACTGCCAGCTTCAGTTTCCTATTTCCTAATGAAGAGAGGGTGAAAAATGATTTAATAATGTAACAACTGCGCTTTCTGAACTATTAATATGAAGTACATAACAAGAACATGACAACAATATCGGCTAGACATTAAAGGTCCATGGCGGGCAGCATAGAGGCATGACTGTTAAGGAGAGCTTGTGATGCCAATACTCTGACAGCAGTCAGGGGATCATCAGCCCAGAGAGGGAGGTGGAGTGACTGAGTGTGTGTTTAAAATGGCCTATGTGTTTAAAATGT
>JAQLOL010000003.1:4509484-4537314 GCA_029783665.1 Naso thynnoides | reverse complement strand
CACTGACAACTACACTTCACGCCATATATTGAATCTTGTGACAAAAATCACTTTAAGGTGTAGACTCTTATCTAAAAAATATCTCTTTAAGCTTTAAGTATTGATTTTATTCTTGCAAAGTTTATGTTTAAGGCTTACCCTGATGACAGTCGGTTATATGTGATTGTGTGTGCACGTGTGTGTGTGTTCAGGGTGAGTCTGGGATATACTTTGTCACAACCAATGGACCAGCGCTTCCTGGGAATAGTAAATACGATTGTGTGTTTTCTCAACAGTGCTTGAGGTGTCGTTTATTTTATTTGTCCTACATGTTGATCTGAACTAACCACTTTTTCTGGTTTGAAACAGCATGAAAATGAAAATCGTTTTCTTTCACTGCTTCTGTGGGAGCAGAAAAAAACAAGTGGGCTGTTCAGTGCAGAAAAGTAAAAAACATACTGTATGTTTATGTCTATGTGCACAAATGCAAACAGCACAAGTCAGCAGGCACAAAACAGCAAGGACAAGTTTACCTGCATTTCAGCAAATACTGAGCAAAACTTCACTACACTTCTCTATATTGAAGAATTTTCAGCATTTAGTGCACATGAAGAAAAAGTAGGCCTATGTTTGACTTGTTTCTATAGAAATACATTTTCTAAATAAATAACAATAATAATAATAGGAATACAAGGTAGAGAAACAAGCTACTGCAAATGGACCTCATATCATGTATCTTCACATCACTACCATAGAAAAATTAATGGTAACTATGTCTTAGTGTTATTTGACTTCTTACCTTTTACTACCATTCTCTATTACTTATTATTTTAACTACACTGGAGAGTTATTCGTTCATTCAGAAGCAAATTCACAGATGAGGTTTCAGGTGTCGCAACAAAACAATCCAACAATCAAATAAATAAATAATTGTCTGTTTTATGTGAAGCTTTTTCAGGGAATGTGTTCTCTACTAAGCCCTAAGCTGCAACTGGATAACCACTGTATGACAAACCACTTCCTGAAGAGAAAAATGAAAATGACACTGAGTCAAGTTTTGCACTTTAGAGTGAAAATGTGTTTCCTCAACCTCACATTTGCCTCTTTACACTAAGAAATGAAATTTTATTCACTCTTAAAAAACCCTCACAGCTTGGTGAAGGTGACTGTCTGTGTACCAGGTCATTCACTGGATAGAATGTCTCTCCTGTTTAGCCTGTTTTGCCGTGTAGTAAAATACAAGAACACGACATCAACAGGTTACAGACATTCATGGCTTTAATGCTACTATCTCTGACACTCAAATCAATACTGGGCTATTCAGCCTGACAGCAGCGTTTAGTAAAGCTATAGAATTTGCTCAATTCCGGCCATCCTTCCTGATCAAACTGAAGATAGAGCTAATTTGATTGGACCCTGTCAATTCTTCTCTTTTTTATGTACGTGTGCATTTCTTCCTGTGTGTCAATCATTCTTAATCTTTCCATCCAACTTCCTTTTGTGTCATTCCATCTGTTATTTATCAAGTGCAGCTACTTTCGATTTTGACAGCTTTGAACCAGCTGTATTAGGGTTTGATACTGGTGAGATGACATGGATAGAAAATAGATACGAAAAAAAAAAAAATACCGCAGCTATTTTTTCTTTCCCCAAAATAAGATAGATGGAAACAGATGTGCCTTTACTGACATTAAAGGGTCTTCACTGACATTACAAGGCTGCCGTCAGTAGCAGAAATGCAATTAACTGCTAGGGGAAGGTTGTGGCCTAAAATTTCTAAAGATATTTTGTTTTCCTTTTTTAACAGACACACATAGAATAAGCATCTAACCATACACAACTTTTTGGCGTTTGTCTCTTTACAATCAGGTTTACAGTCTTTGAAATCTTGCATGCTGAGTTAAGCTTACATTAGCATGCTAATTTTACCACTCATACCCACTAGATGTTACTTTTTGTTTAGGTTCCTTTGACACCTGCTGACTCATCTGTATCTCTGCTAGACAGTGTTGTGTTCATCCTACATAACACAGACAGTGGATTCTAGCGAATTTGTCTGAACAAAGTTGCTGCTGCAAGGACAAATCTAAAGTCATTCAAGTCACCTCACACAATCAATGAAAACTTGATTTTTATTCACTCAACTCTAACTCAAGTCATGCAAAAACAACTACACAAACTATAAGTGCAGTATGTTGTAGAAAATATGCTGTCCCTCTCTCTGCTGTTTTGATACCCTGGAGATCTTCTTCCAACTACCTAAACTGTGAATATGCAAAAATAGAAAATGAGTAAATAAGAGCCTTGGAGAGGCCCGAGTATGTTCTCACCACGGCAGACTTTCATTCTGTCCACAACAAAAGCAAAACGAAAGCTACAGGCTCAGGCACCATCAGCAACAGGGCTGCAAAATATATCAAAAATTTACCGTCGTTGCAATATTAACTACACTATAAACGTATCGCAAAAGACTGCTTGAACTGCGATAAATGGTATAATCTCATGTGTCATGCATTAAGACACTGCATGTCAACATATCTGGCCGCCAATCAGATACAGCTAATGCAAACGGATGATTTCAAACAACTGCAGCTTTACAATAAAAGCATTTAAACAGCAAAACGCAGGCTGACTTTTATTTGAAAGCAAGAGTTAGACAAGTCACAGGAAACACAACAATGTGATCAGTTAACTTAGCAAGCTGACTGCTATCGATCATCAAAACAGCTGTCATTTTCAGAATATGTTGACTGTGAAAGTAATGGAGCAAGTGACTGAAACAAACTACTTTTACTTCTCTTTCATTCAAGCTATCAAGTTCTCTTTTAGCATCTGGAATACTGTAAAGTGAGTCCTTTTGCATATTGCTTTGACAACTAATCCTCCGCCATCATTCTGCTGGTCAAATCACCTGCTCTCATCATATTATACAAAAATGCAAGAGTAATGTATCAACCCTGTGCCGGCCTTGTGTTGCTGCAGCATGGATCCGAAAGTGTCCGTCCGTCCAACAGTACTGATTTTTAAAATGGAAAAATGACAACGGGGCTGGTGGGTAAGCAACACATGTAATCGTGTATTCGACACCACCACGTAACACCAGGAACACAGACTACCGCAGCAAACTTTCGATCAGGTTGCACTGTCATCTCGTGGCTCTGCCATGCGCTGCTGGTCAGTGTGTCTGTTACACACACTCACACTGAAAGCTGCTCACTGTCTAGAGTCTGTTAGCAGCACAAACCTAAAGCAGAGAGACCTTAAAACTGTAAACTTCAATATTTGTATTTTATTGCCAGTCATGACATCATCGCAATACTCAACAACATTTTTTGTATTACTTGTATGTATTACATCTCTTTTTGGAGAAAGTATTTCAAGTAAAGTAATATTTGCTTTTTAATGAGGCATCTAGTAAGTGCAAGTAATTATTATTTTCAGTTACTTTCACAACACTGATAAATTTACCAGGGATAACACACAGTGATCATCTGCAGTACTACCAGTATCAACACACCAAAACTTTATATTACCTGTGGAACACAAATGTAGTCATCGCTACCACAAGCAAACCACCCCCCAACCCCAATAAAAACACTTTCACAACATACATATTTCCTAAATTAACCTAACACAACCACAACAGAGTTTTTGTACAAAAGTCTGCTCATGGTAGCAAAACTATCCATTTCTCTCTCTCTCTCTCTCTCTCTCTCTGTGTTTGCTTTCCGTGTCACTTTCAGCAACACATTCAGACAGCAGCTGAGTTACAGAGAAGCTGCCTCACTTCCCTTACCCCAGTGGAAAAAGTTGTGGTTAGTCAGGGGTTCCTATGTAGATGAAAAGGTAAGCAAGAAACATGACTGTGTTCAAGTGTTTGCTTTCTGAAAAAAGCAACACATTAAGAGGGGTGACAAAAAGGTGAATAAGATCACAGCAGCATGACCCAACATGAGTCTCTCCATAATTATTTTAAGGTTTTCAACCAGGATCTGCTGATGATAAAAGATAAAAACAATATTTTTTGTCAAAGTGCACTGGCGATTTTGATCAAAAAGTAAATACTTCGTAAGTCATGGCAGAACTGCCTTTAGAGAAAAGAAGTTGCAGCCACAGGAAGCACTTGCATACAACAGACTGTAACATTTCATATTTTATTTAGACAATTTATTTTATGTCATTACCCATAACCACCATGTACCGAATAACAAAAAAGCAAGGTTTGGGTCCAACAAAAACTCAAAGCAGTAATGTGTTATTTGTGGGACCAACATCATGAAAGTGAGCACTGTATCTCTTACCTGGTAAAACTCCCTCAGCCATGTTTTCTGTAGATTTTCAGGCTGAAAACAGAAAAAAGAGGCGATGTTAGTGATGCAAGAACATTTTCTTACATTGTCAAAGTGTAGTTCAGTCAGTGTGGTTCAAAGTGTGCATGGGAACTTCTTAATTGCAAGATGGGTTGCGCAGGAATACATGATGAGATCTGGAAGAAAACATACCAAACTGAAACAGGGACACTGTCTCGTTAGACCTGACTCTGACATTTGCCATGTTAATGTGCGCATTAGTAAGGGATGTCTAGTTTGTACCTCTACAACCATGCTGTGCTTGTGCACCTACTGACAGGAAGTCACCTTCCTCCAACTACAGTATCTATCTCTTAGGGTCGAGATTGACAAGATTACTGTCATCTTATTCTCTCACCTACTTTTGCTCTGCCTGTATCTGTCGTTCCCTTCCTCCCTCCCTCTCCTCCACTTTAAAAGGCTATTCCTAGACCTGCGTTACGTTTGGTTTGTGCAGTGGAAAAAGAGACAGGGCCCTGGGCAGTCTACCATTTAAGGAGAGATCTCCCTATGTCGATAACTAGGTCTGATGAACAGCTCTGCGTGTTTGTGGGTATGTGTGTGTTGAAGAGTTTGTCCTAACAAAAGAGGTCTATAATAAGAATACACAAGGGATCCGCAGGCTCTGCTGGTATCTGTAAGAAAGCCCTAATAAATTACAGAAGTAGGTGCAGTATTCTTGGATGGCATCAGGGCACAGAGCACACCAAATACCTCATCGCCATGACAACTCTATCTAAAAACAGTTCACTTAAAAAAAGCAATCCTAATATTTTAGTACTAATAGGTTTCACTCCTGTGCTTGAGAATGACACCTGTGCTCAAACACGAGAGATTTTACGAATGCAAACACCTCTAAAAAAAAAAAAGATATGAGTCACAAGTCTTAATACTCAACCTACTTGACCATTATGAATTGTCTACCAATGTGCATGAGTGAAAATATCTCAAATATCTCAACATAAAAGAAATTCGGGGGAGACTGTCCCAGGGTATGTCAAGGATCATTACAATTTTTGATTTTCTTTTAAAATTGGAAACCAGAATCAATAGGGTAATGAAGTGACTGTGCACTGTAATTCACTTGCGTAAAAAAAGAGGATCTGATCATTACTACTATCAGTGTTTCTTACACAGTGACAGTTACACTGCAGCAGGGACGTGCACTAAAACAGCTCTACTCGTGAGCGTTCCTCTCTTTTTGCAGATGCTGTTCTATGCACTTATATCACGAACACGCATAATATCATGTTCTTTATGCACATGGGTTCAGAGACTAATTCATCAACATAATATTCATCCGCTCCTTTCATACAAAGTCATGTTCATGAGAGAGAGAATGCGAGCTCCAAAATGCTCGGCTCCAAATAGAAAATCAATATGTGGTGGGCAATGTTGATATGGTGGTGGGCCGCCACAAATAAATAAACGTATGGGAAACTCTGATTATACTTGGAATCGCGGGAAACAGCTGTCTCGGTTCTCTCCAGGGAACAATACTTCTAAAGCTGTTTATTAATCTGAATGCACAGAGTTCCAAAAATAGTGATTCGTGTTTTTTTGAGAGAAAGTCCGAAACTGTAACTAATTCTTGACAAACAACTGCAAAGCACATGACTCCCTATTAATCTACAAACTGCCATTTCTATGTTTTTGCACAGATTAATCAAAAAAAGACAGTATTATTTAGTGGGCTTCAGAAACGCTGGTATCACATAGTAGAGCTACCTGTTTCCCACTGCTTCCAGTGTTCATGCTAACCTAAACTAACTGCCCCCTGCTTTAGATCTGTAGTTAACACAGAGTCAGGAAGTAGGATTATTCTTCTTATTAAACTGGAAGGAATCTGAGGACTTGTAAACATTAATATTGTTTCCATCAACTTGCAGAGACTTTTTAAATCTTTAACAGTGAGGAGGGAAGATGAACCTTACGAGAGTGAATCTGAAGACTTAAGATTAAAATCTTTTCAAATCACACACACTTTGTGATTTTATCTGTCGTATGTCAACCAGCCAAGAGGGGAACAGAACCGGCCAAACTTGGTCCAATCGGTCAGCGCTACCTAAACCATTTTCACTTTCCCTCCTTTAACTCTCGGAAAGAAAAGAATCAATGTTTTGGCCAAAATTTACTATTCCTCTATTATCAAGGTAGGACTCAATTAGAGAACTTGTGTAGTTTTTACAGAATATTAAAATACTAAGAGATTAATTACTGTAGTCAAAAGCTGCTGCTTGATACATGTTGACGTCTCCAGGGGCACCAAAATGTCTCAAGAATAAGCAAGTGTGTGTGTGTGTGTGTGTGTGTGCACCATCGTCCCAGCCTCAGCCAGATCCGACAGAGCATAGGTCTATATAAGGACATAAGCACTGGACCTTGTCATTAGTCACATGGATGGAGGAAGAGAAAAGAGAGCGAGACAGACACAGTCAGAGGAACAGAAAGATTCAAACCGGAGAGTTGCCACCTGATCATTATGGTGGTACTGTAACGGGCCACATACAGTCATATTCCATGTCACGTACTGACAGGTCAGCCTGACAGATGCAGGTAGCAGCCGTTTTACTGTTCATGTCTGCCTCTCACATCATGCAGGGCATTCTCGAGTTGGTGGCTTACTGGCACGTTTGAGACAAAAACCACATTTACGATATGTTTCTGTGTATGTCTCAAGTTTAGGTACTAAGTGTAGCATGGCAGCAACAGCGCCATTCAGTAAAAAGACAGCCCTCGACGAATCATCCTTCTAGTTTTTCTATTTCCATTAGTTGTTTCTCCATGGACCAATGTTAGCTGAGCTCTCTGCGATTTTAAAGGGTTTAGTTATATCACACTCACGTCCAACAGACAATTGGCAGCACACAGAGCAAGGGCGATGAATTTATTCACAAAGAAATCTCCCTCTGAGTACACAGGTGGACTTTTCATGAAACAATGCAGCAGACACCATCTTGACAGAGGGTGACCAAGGTAATAAGGCAATAAAACCACACCGCTGACAGTTTTACAAACAAGTCTTAAACTATCTCATCGGGGAAATAAATGTCCTAGATCAACACGACATGGAGCAGAGAGTGGAAAGAAAACAGCTACAGCAGCTTGGTCGGGTAGAAATTCACTCAGGGCTTTCCAGAGTGCTCATATTTAGGCTGACCCATCTCTGATGTGATGGTTCAGGGGAACAGATGCTGCCCTTCTCAGGGTTTCTCAGAGGAGGGCCAGCAGGCCCTTGGAGGCCTGAACCATGGAGAGAAAGTGGGCTAATAGCAGAAGGGATGAGAGGACGAACCGAGTCTATATCTGTAGTCGCGGCACTTTGCCATCCTCCCTCAGCTTATCAGAAGTTAATTTGCAGTTAATTAGAAAGTGGGGCTATACTGGCAGAGAGGTAAAAATAAACCTTATACCCTCCCCAGCCTCTCCTCCGCATACACCTCCTCTTCCTCTGCCGGTTCTTTCACGCACTTAGTTCTCTCCACCTCCTCTTTCTTCTTTGCCCATGACTCCGATTTCTCAGTCGATGGCCTACTTTTTAGACAGCATGGGGACTAAAAGACACTACCTGGGGTTTAAGTGGAAATCAATCAAAAATTCAAGCAATTAAAAAAGGTAAATCTGTGGTATCTTCACACTCATGGTCTTTTTATCATTTGCATTGTGTTTTATATAACAGAGGTAAATACAGGACAGAAATGTGACCTTTAATATGACAAGATATCTCCTTTTCAGTTTGATCTAACCATAAAGCTGTAAAATCTTCTGCTTATCGGCTCTACTTTTCACAAGGACACATCACAACACTTATCTTGGGCACTGACGACTGCAAAAGCCCAATCTTTGAATTTACAAATACAATGCAAAGCACTGCAGCTGGACAAGCTGCTCCAACGGACTAAAAGTGCAAGATGAAATTTTACTACGATGACCTTGGATTGATATATCACAATTATCCCAGGCAATACTTTTAAGAGGATATGCCCACATGTATTGTAAAAAAAATCTGTTAACCAAATTACATTCCCTTATAGCTGTCAAGCAACATAAGCACTTTCAGTTTTATACACAGAGAATGTGATGTCAGCACACAAACCTTTAACGTTCCAAAGCAGTAGAGGTTATACAATTTCCTGTGAACAGTTTTTGTTGAAACTACTTTCTGCAACATAAACTGGCCCCAAAGATTAGTTCTACAAGCCAGAAAAGAGCACAAGTATGTGAATGACTAGAAAACCACTAGATGAGCAGAGCAGAGTGAGAAGAGCAGATGCTTTTCGTGACTCCAGTGAACTGATTCTATATAAACCACAAAGTGAGGCTGCAACAGAAAATAACATGCTATCACCTCTGGTTAGCAATCTGCAAACTGTTAAAAAAATACGGTAGTAAACGATGTAGCAAACTTGCATTCGCACATTTTGAGAAGTTGTCTCTCATTAGATTTTTTCTCACAAGGTCACCGTTGAGTAACAGTAATGACATCTGCATGTTTTTGTAGTGAAAATGCTGTCCTCTACAACAGTGTACAGATATGACAATGCTGTCTCTCTTTAAATTTGGCATGACGATAGCCAATGTGGGTCGGCTGGACAGAAACGGTCACGTGAAGCTCTAAAAGTTGAGCAGAGGTCAAAACCTTAGGGCTGCCGCAGAGCCTCAGAGGTCGTGGTTCCCCATGTGGCTCCTCAGTGAGCTAATCGAGCAGTAGCATTCCCCAGACCGCTTTGAGAAAACATCCTGCCGTTTTAAACTGAGGCAAACTATGTCAAGGTCTGTCCACTTTAAGACCCCTGTGGCAATGTGCTGAGAACACATGGCCACCACATGAGTTTCCTCTTTCTTCACCCACTCCTCATTCTCCCAAGAAATCCTCATGGTTCCTCTTGGCCTCAGTTTCAACTACAATATTATTTTCATTAGGCTTTACTGATCTACAGGTTTGTTATGCTCTTGTCTCCGCTGGCTGTTATTCTGCTTCATCCTTCACAACAATGGTGCTATTCTTCTTCGATCCCAAGGAGCGCGGTCTCACCTCTCACCTTCAGACCTGACCAACATGAAGCAAGAAAAACACAGGGAAAAAAAACTTTGCTCCACAGAACACAAACTCCATCACTGAAAAGAGAAGTGTGGAGACAAGGACTCTTAATTTAAAAAAACAAACAAACAAACAAACAAAAAACGGTTGCTTGGTTACACCTGGCACTGATGGCACGCACACACACATACACACACAGGTCTACAATAGAAAAAGCAGTGTATGAGGAAGAGAACGGCCGATATTAGATTTTTGGGGCAGATGCTGATACCAGTATAAATATTGGGAAATAAACACATCTAACATCAATATATGAGCCTGTGTAAAGTTAATGGAGGAAGGATATTTTGCAACTGTGAGAGGAGCACAGTAACTTCTGGGGGAATTTATTAATTATAAATGATCCCTATGTTTATCTATTTATTTATTTATTTACTGCATGATGGTCTGTAAAATAAAGTTTTAATTTCAGTGCATATGGGACAACAAATATACCAATCCTGATATTCCTCCAGTATTTCATTGATAGGCTGGCATTACCCCAGCATTACCCCGGCACTAGGTGACGCTAAAGGAAAACCTTCTGCACATGGTCACATTTCAGTAAAGGACATCTTAAAATATAGTTTAAAAAAACACGAGTGGCACAGTTTCATGTGGAGTGCCTGACCCACTGTTAAAAGGATGTGGGCTGAGAAAGAACATTTCTGAATGGGAGCTACTGAAGGCTGAAAATCTTCGCCAATATTTAAAACACCAAAAAAACACAGTGAAACATTCCAGCATGTCTATACAGATTCTAATGAAAACTCTTCATCACTTACGATGAAAGAGCAGGTCAATTGATTTTACACCTGAAGTCCTGTTCACTGGTCACTAAAAGCACAACTTAACCTTTGAAATATTGGATGTGGACACATACATAGGACAGGAAGTCAGAGCTTCGGTTCATTTTATGCAACACTGAACTGTAAATGTAGGCTGGCACATAATCGATTGTTAAACTAAATCTATGTTCGACAAGCTTACTTGTTCAAACATAAATCACCCAGTCAGGTTGATCAGAGGTTTAAGTACATTTCTCAGTCCAAAAAAGTTGTAATTTCACAAAATACAGCCTGAATGTCAAGCTTTTGAAGTTAGTACAGTCATATTTAACTCAGCCCATCAACATTCAAAATGCACTTTTATAGCATAAATGCAATAATTTATGATAAATAACAAATATGTTTGCTTGAACTCAATCTGCAACTAAAAGACGCAATATCCAAAAATGCAAACCTTGGATAAAATGTACAATGTTGAAAATACTGTAAATATTATAAATTCAGATAACATATAGATCATACAGTATATATCACTACAGAGCTTTCTGTTACATAATATTTACACGATTTGGGCCATCTGACAGATTGCATATTTGTCACTGGTCAAAAAATACAAAAGCATGTTGGACATTTTCAACTGTAATATGACAGCATGAGACTGAGGCACAGCCTGCTTACTGCGCAGCTGTCAAGTCGCTGCCGCCGCTGTTTGCTAAAGTAGCTCGAGACTGAGAAAAAAAAACTCTGCGCTTCATTCAGAGGACATAACCTCAGCTCGTCGTGCACACACACACGCGCGCGCGCACGCACGCACACACACACACACACACACACACACTCTATGCACGTGGACTGATACAGGTGGAGACACAAAAAGTTGAAAGGGTTTTGTCTGAAAACGACTTTGGTGAGATCCAGCTGTTTTGATGAACAGTGTTGGGTGATAGACCTTTGGGCATCTGTTACAACATAACTGAGTTATTAATGGTTCAGTTACACAAAAATAAAGTCAGGGGCTGCTGGAACAGTGGAAGGCCAAACCAAGATGGTTTGTGAAATGTGTTTCACAAAGCAATAAGGCAACTAAGCTTGAGACAAGAGCGGCTGGTGCTAGCTGTTAATCATTTGAAACCTCTCAGACAACAAATAGACATTTTTGATATAAATATAGAACTATTAATTCTTCACATGCATCTCTAATTTTAGCTAATATTTTGAACATCGTAAACAAAATATCAGACCATCGTTACTTCCTTAAGTGGCTCAGTGGCTCTGAAGTTAAAAAAAAAAAACACAGAAAGGCAGTCATAATGCTCTACCTATTCAGCTTAGTGTTTTTGTTTATTTGAAAGAAGTCTTTTTAACCTCCTACATTCAAAACATGTAAGAAACTGTGTGACCTTTGTTAGAATGGCCTTTCAGAGAAATTAATACAAATTTTAAGCATGCATTCAATAATTTACGTCCTTATTGAAGGCGACAAACCATGAATTAGGCATTAAGAGCATGGATCTATTTTTTTTCCAAGTCATAACCATCTCATTTGCCATGCAAAGCGAGGGAATAAATCAGTGACAGCTTCATATACCAGGATGACTTGGAATGCTTCTGCAGACAACCACAGCTTTTGAAAAACATCTTTTCAAAGAGTCCTACTTTACTGCTTTGATATTGTTCCAAGCTCAACTGAATCATAGCCATGACTTCTTAATAACAGGATTTCATTTTCTCTTCTCCAACACAAACAACCTAATTTATAACAACAAAAACTGCAAGATCCCAAACAAAAACTGCAAGATCCCAAACAAAAATCTAAATAAAGATGCTGAGATGTACGGCAGTAGCAGCAGTCATGCAACAGAGGCCTTTCACGTCTAACTCCTATTTTTTCTGACCCTCTTAGCACAGCTCTTTGAATATGGGCGGCTTGTGTATGTATGTTGACAGATTGTGAGAAAGGAGGTTATTGGCTTTCAGGGGAGCAGGCAGCTGACAAAAATACCCATCCTAGATGGAGGCTGGACAATCAGCAGGGGAATCAACTGATTGGCTGGCCACGTGACCTTCAACAGGTTGAAGGACAGATCTCACTTTGCCTAACAAGTCTCCCCTTCATTGTGGCTCGGTGGAGGCCTGATGCAGCGGCAGCGTGTCCCCTCAGTGTTTTATGTAACTCTACATCAAAGAGGCTCATTACGGAATTAATTAGAGCGAACCCAGTCTGAGGAAATGCTAAATTAGACCTAAGCTGACTCCTGAGAGATGTCTTCATGCTCCTAGAGGAAAAGGTGTGGAGGAAGTTAATGCTTCATCAAAGTGACAGTCAAATCGTCTCAAAGCGCCTGAAACCCTCCTTCGCTCACCATCTTTTCAACATCCGTCTCAGGGGGGCCTGCATCACGACAGCTTTTCAACTTTCAGAAACAGACCGCCCCAAAAGCTCACCCATGGGTGTGGAGGAGAAAAGGCATGGAGGAACTTTTCTTTTCTTTTCTTTTTTTTTCTTTTCTTCTTTATTCATTATTTTTATTTATTTTACTTTTTTTTTTTTAACTTAACTATGCCATAATGAATGACAAGAAAATGTCCAGAGAACCAACATTTAAAAATGTGAATTCATATGCGTTTTCATCCACTATTGTTAT
Source organism: Naso thynnoides (assembly GCA_029783665.1). Lineage (NCBI taxonomy): Eukaryota > Metazoa > Chordata > Actinopteri > Acanthuriformes > Acanthuridae > Naso > Naso thynnoides. The sequence goes on along the minus strand of JAQLOL010000003.1, from coordinate 4,524,473 downwards.
ATGAAAATTACGAGTTGTTTAATCAAATAAACAGCTAGTAGCTCTGCAATAGGCTAATCTGCCACGCTGACCAATGACATGATAAACATGATAAACATGATAAACATGATAAACAGCTGCTTTGAATAAAATTTGAAAGTGTCCATATTAGTCTGAGTGTTGTTGCAAGTTCCAAGTCATAATGTTTTATTTCATCTATGGTTTTGCTTTTATGTCACACTATTCATTTTTCTGTGTGTTTTCCTAACTTCCAAGCACTTACAAACACTTCAGAATATTTCACGCTTGCCAGGGGTAAGCAAACTCTCTGTTCCTGCAAGTAACACATGACACGTACTTGCCTGTTTGGGCAAGTAAAAAAAACAAATTTGAAGACAATAAACTTTAAAAACTGCCTTCTACATCACGATAGCGGAGCATTCAACAGCTCAGCTGCCTGTCATTTTTTTTGTTTGTTTGTTTTTTTACGGGAGACAGCTGGGGACAAAAGTGTTATTATTGTGATAAAATATGTTCCGTCTGTTACGTCGCTCACGTTCTGACTAACTACTCTGACTCTGATTGAACTGTCTGTGCCTGGACGACCATCTTCCGAGTGCGATTATCACAAACCGCCATGTTCCTCCAGCCTCCTAAAATTGGCCATGTGCCAGGTGAAAGCAGCACTAAAACAAAAAGAAAACCAAAGCGGCAGAGGAAGTTTGTAGAGAGCTGGACGGAAGAAGTTTCTGGGGTCCGCCAAGCCTCAATGTGAGACTCAGCTTGCTATGCATGGTTGAGTCTCAGGTCCATACCATAAATAATCTCTCAAATCTCTGTATGTTATGGATGTAACACAAAGGATGCCTTAGTACCGCAGTGGACATGTGATGATGGTTTCTGGTCAAAAAGTGTAGTTTTGTTTCAGCCGCAGTGGAGCAGAGCGGAGGGAACTGGGAACTACACAGACCATCAACCATTACAGCTCTTTCCTCATCATGCGCTGAGGAAGAGAAAACAATCTGAATCACGGATTTTACTTTCAATGTTTTTGAACAAGACAGAGGCAGACTGCAGTGAAAGAGATTGCATGTACGAAGCGTTCTCTCAAACTTCAGGGTCAAGTTCAACTCAATGCGTTGAAGAAATAAAGGAATAAGCCGGAGTTTAGTGTCAATTTCTCTTTCATCATACTGACTTCAAACTTGGCAGGTATGTTGCTGGATGATGACCTGAGGATGTGCATGTGTGCTTTTAATGCAGTTTGGAAATGTGAGGTGTTCAATATTAATAAAAATGTTAGCAATTTCACATTGATTTGCTTCTTTTTCTGCCCGTGGAGTCAAAGAAAGAAAACAAGGATGGCGCCACTTTGCTATTGCAACCCACACTGCATCCGTATTGTTCACTGTCACAGGAGCCATTTAGGGCTGTACAACCCTGCCATGACAGAGAAGAGGAGAAAGGACAGCTCTCCTTGTCTCTTCATAATGGTCACAGCTTTGCTTTTTTTAAAAAAACATGAAAGAGCGCGAGTGAGCTGGGAGACAACGCTGGAAAGCTTGAATGAGAGAAATACAGTGCTTTTTTTTCTCCATTCTTTCACAACAATTAAAAACCTACATCTCATTCTTGCAACCTGAAATGCTGGCGGGCGACTTTTTGTAGCAAAATACAAACAAAATAGCAGATACAGCAAATTGAATAGTTGCTGCACAGCTACTAAAAGCAAGCGATGCAGTGCTGGTGAGGAGAGGGAGCAGTGGAAAGGCTGAATGACAGAAACAACAATGTTAACACAAAGAAGCAGGTATAAGTGTAAATGAGAATGAGGAGGGCAGCTGCAGGATAAATGCAAGCTTAGAACAGTGAACAAAGTAAAACAGAAAAACAGCGCTCATACAAACGTACCCACGCTCATCCCTTTTAGTGTGAATCGACACTGCAGTCAGCTGAGATTTGTGTAGATTAAGTGTTATCAGACAACAGGAAATTACTGCACTCAGAGTTACCATAGTTGCGTAGTTTGAAAGCCTCTCTCTCACAGGGACTGCATCACACACTTACAATAACATTCAAAAGCTCACACACCTCCTACATAGATGGATGCAGTATCTGTTGAGGATGACGCTGTACAGTTAAGGTAACACTGCAGTGCATCAGCAGTGCAGTACAGACTAAAGGCTTGGTCCATCAAACTGACAAAAAAACGTCTTCAACAATAATTTCGTCATGCATGTCTGAATTCACATCTTGCTACTGCATCTTAAAATTTGCTTTTTATGGTGAAATCTACGACTAGAAGATGTCTCACTGTGCAACACAAACTAGGCCTAAAGGGAGCCTAACAACTGACAGAGCTTTGCTACTATCTGCACAGCGTGAGCTCTCCCACTCACACCTCTGCCAGTGTTACTCAACACAGAAAGCAAACTACCCTTCAACAATATGATGCACAGAGCTACTGTACTCAAGTAAAATATCTCCTTGGTGAGAAGTAATAAACAGGGACATTCAACATACGGCAAAATACTTATTTAGTATCATTTAGGAGCAAGTTTGTTTCTTTTAATACTGACATTTGACTTTTCTTTTGTAAGCTTGCGGAGACTTAATTACACAAACAGTGCTATGTTGCTTGGGAAGATGATGTAAACCATTAACTTAACACTGCAAGAAAGTACTGTACATCGTGCAGGTTATTTTTCTTCATGCATTTAAATAAGTAAGACATGTAGCCTTTCCTACTGAGAAAGAGGCACAATAAATCATTCAAAAATGTGAGTGTGTGTGTGTGTGTGCGTGTGTGTGCGTGTGTGTGTAAAGGTCAGGTATGAGCAGCACTCCACAAAAACCAGGACAAGTCTCCACAAGACGCAACAAAAAAGCCAGAAGACACCGCCCAGAATTTCTTCTGCTGTCAAACACTTACCTATGGTTTCTGTAAACTTTTGTATCTGAGGGGCGATCAGAGGCTGCGGTCTGATAATTATTAGAAATGATTTCAACAGATTAAATCACGAGGCAGTTTTCACTTCAAAACCCTGTCAAGGAGGCAACATTTTCATAAAGTTCACCAATAAAAATAATGTCAGTGGCTTTGGGCTGTAGACAGAAACCCCACTGATGATAAGTAGAGAAAAGGAGGTATTTCTGGTTCTGCTGCAACGATTTTGTTCTTTTTATAACCACCTAACAATTAAGTCTAATTGTAACTATTTAGTAAAGTACTCTTAACAGATTTATACAAACTATGAGAAAAATACAAGATAGCATCTTAGCTCAGGAAACCCAGCAACACACTGGCTGACTTTGTATGACATGCACTTTGAATTGTTCCCGACCATGTTTACATAATTATGAGCCTTGTAGTTCAGTATAATATACGGTCCCCTGTTAAAAACAATGTAGGGCCTCTGGACACCTACTATTCACATCTATATATAGGAACCGTTTTTGCTCACTCTGGTGTCCACAGGGCTTACAATGTATTTGAAAGGAGTTTAACAATTTACTGTACAGTATTATTTATAGAGCTTCAACAATTAGTCGATTTATCAATCCATAGAAATTAACTGTCAACCAATTTGATAATCGATTTATCATTTCAGTCATTTTTCAAATAAAGTAAGAAGAATCACTGGTTAAGCCTCTCAAATGTGAGGATTTGCTTATTTTCTGTGTTATTTATGATAATAAATAAGGAGTCTTTGTGTTTTGGGCTGTTGTTTGGACTAAAGAAGAGATTAGAAGAAGTCACATTGGACTCTAGGAAATTCAGATGAGTATTTTTCACACTTATTTGAGATTTCACGAAATTATTAACCGATTTATCATGAAAATAATCCATAGATCCCCAGCCCTAAATAAGTCTAACAATTTTTGCAACACTGAAATATTTTCATGGTGAATTTAACAACACAGAGGAATCTATGAATCACCAAATCTGTTCTGCATAAGTCTCCAAACTCTGTGTCAGTATATAACAGATGTCGGACAGAATAATATTGTTCACCACTATTCAGTGCGGAAGGAAGTGCCTTGTGTTGCAGATGCCACCCAGACTCACCACACTGTAATTATAAGTAACAATTCAAGCAAAGATAAAGGCTAACAATGCACCACACCAAGTCTTGTTCATATTCAAAAGCCAGTGGTTAGAGTTAAAGGCTGCTTACTGTAACTCTACATTTTAATAGGGAAACACCACAGTTGTTTTTAATGAACATGACCAAGGCCCAGGTCAGAAATGAGTAGTTGGAAAAAACTAGTCCCGACAACATTGTCAATTTGTTTGTCAAACTTCAGACATCTGTCCTGACTGATATATGACATACTGGACCAACTAATGCCTCTACTGCTATTAATTTGTACTCAACAGCCTGTTCTGGTAGTCATAGAGAATAAACAAGAACAATAATATCCTAACTCAATACATTTCCTTGAGATTAATTTCTTGACTTAATCTTGGGTGGTGTCCTGTAAGGCTTTTTATAGATATAATAAAAAAATAAAAATGCTGTTACTCATGGAGATAAGAGGCTTTTCACATGTGAAACTTTTCCAGTTCAAAGAGGGCTCACCCAAGACTAGCTGGTTGAGAGCCAAGTTAGGCCTAATATTTTCAGTTTATCCTGAGACACAAGGAACAGTGTGCTATTATAAAACAAGGCCCATATCAATTCTGCTGTTTACATTTATTGCCAATCTTAAATTGCTTGATAAGATCGCATCTATTCTGAGCTCAGGGCAAAGATAACTGTTGCAATTTCAAGTGAGTTAGATTTTTTTTTTTTTAAACCACAATTTTTTTTTTACCACAATTTTACCTTAAAATAAGCAATGTAGCTATTGTAATGACAGCAGAGTAAATGGCATTACTGGAATTTAATGGGCAATATTAGAAAATGATGGAAGGAGGGCATATGACCAGAGTAATCAGGCAGACTCTAAAGCTGGAGACTAGAAAGACATGACAAGAGGGCGCAGGAGAGGCATGAAGAGGGAGAGGACTGAGAGGATGGTCGGGACTTTCACATCTAACACGGGGATCAGAGGTTTGATTTTCTTTTGTTCCTGTCAGCTTAAATCACGTGCGTTTTATGATGACTTAACAAGAGAATTAAGTTTGAGACAGGACAGGCCAGAGCCAGCTGGTGAGTGCGCTAATTTCAGTGCATACATAGATGTCTGTGACATAACATTAGAGCAGGTTTCCCATTATTTTTCAAGACTTTCCAGATGTGTAAATTTTTTAGGCAAAAAGATAAAATAATCATGAATCATTAGTAATGTGGATAAGTGGGTAAAGGTAAATAACAGAACAGTGAGGTAAGTTCAGAAAATCACATCATTTTACTGTAATAAAGCCCTATTAATCAGGAAAAGACAACACTTACACCACATCTTGTTATATTGATATCCAAAATCTGTCACAATATCTTGTCTCACATCACGATGCAATACAATACTGATATACTGCCCAGCCCTGGGTCCAAAATAGATTTGCTTTTTGATAAATGTGCCTCTAAAGGCAAATATCCGCATAAGCTGCTTCTGGGCCACTACGACTGAATGGCTGAACATATATCTCCCTAAAAAGGTGAAGAGCGATTAAACATTACACTACAGGGGATGCGGTTCATTATCAGCAACAGCTTAAGTTTGTATTAAAAAATATATGTCTGAATAAGTTCAATTCCATTGGAGAAGAAACAAAAACACTCAAGTTCTACAAGCAGTAGACGCTTGCCTGATGAATCAAACGAGATCCAAATGGCATCAGTAATTAAAAGATCTCATAAAATGTTGTTTAGGCCAGTTACTGTCACTGTAAGTAGAATGTAATATTCACTCGAGTAATAACCTGGAAAGCAGCTAAAGCAAACACGCATGGAGGCCTTATGCACTACTGAAAAAGGAGAAAATGTTCTACGCCGAGGGTTTCTAAGGCACTTGAAAAATATGAGAATTTCTTATTGTTTATTTAAAGGTAAAAATGCATTTTAAAGTTTAATCCTTGTATTTGCTTTGCTCCCACCAGGGAAAGTCAACAGAAGAAGCAGAAACGGGAGCTATGCAGCAGAGCAAGTCACATGATCAAAGAACCCAACAAAGAAACTATCAGTGCAATATTTATGATGCACAGAATCTTGCCAATGTTTTCACTAAAATAACTGTTGCCATCATCTGCTCTTTTCCCAAGAACCTTTGGGACCTCCCTTAAAATTTACATGACAAATACACAACTTTTCGGGCAGCTTGACTCATTTATGATTCAACAACACTGACAACACTTCATCTTTTGCAAGGGAAGAACACAAACCTTTCAACTTTGATTAGGTGGTTACTGATCAAGGTTTCAGCGAAGGGTTTATTTTAATAATAAGTTTACATATTTGCATCCTTATGCTTTACAGGGTTTAAAAAAAACAGCAACACTTGCAGCAGTGAGAATTACAAGATGCACAGCTTTCCATTTGGCCTTCAATAGGTGATTTTGATGACAGCCCATAATCACATACTGCCTGAAACTTTACGGCTTTAAGGTATTATAAAAGTAGCAGGAAAATATACTAGTAGGAAAAGTTGAAATTAAAGACAAAAATGTGTAGAGTTGAAATGATTATATGAATAAAGTCAACTGACAGAAAACAAATTGCAACAATGTTGATTAACAGTTTATCAGTCAAAAACAGCAAACATTCTGTAGTTGAGGCTTCTCTGATGTGAGCTTGCTGCTTTTCCCTGGTTTATATGACTGTGAACTGAATATTTTTGGGGTTTGGAGCTGCTAGCTTTAACAATTTTTGAACTAAAAGTTGCAGTAAATAACTTCTGCTTAAGAGCTTGCAAGTTAACAGCTGTGGCATGAGACTTTTTAGCAAACATCTTCACTGTGGCTTTTTGCACTGGCTTACATTTTATTTAGTTTGTCACTCTCTCTTTTAAGTCTAGTTTGAACCAAGACAAAATGGCTGCAGGGAAAGCTGCAGCCGTTTTGTCCGTCTCAGCTCAGCCTTGAGCCGACTAATGGTGTTGCTTGCGGACACTGTTGTCAGCAGAAGCGAGTCAGAGCAAAAGGCACAAGCCTCAAATTGATGTCACCTGTCACTAAGAAGTGCAGCATAGACCGGCCTATCAGGACAAAGTAGAGTATGTTTTTCTGCAAAACCCTCATCCAGTGGCAAATAATATATCATGGTAAAAAAAATAGCTTATTAGAGACCAATTTAGCAGCGAATGGTGTCATTTTGCAACCACTATTACACTTTTTATTCAGGTTATACATCATATTGACAGAGTATAGCCAAAAAAAAGTTGTCTAGTTTCACTTTAAGATGTACCTAACAACTAATGGTGACTATGAGAGGTCTGTAAACTGTGGAAAAGCTGATAAGTGAACCTAGATTCATGTTTTTTTGTTTGTTTGTTTTTGGTCAGAAATTCAATGGTTAGATTCTTCTGCACAGTCAATGCTGCTGTTGTTGGGAGGTTCAAACTGTAAAATGAGTCATGACGTAAGCTGAGTTCCTGATGCTATTCTCACGAAGCAACTTGCAATCCTTACAGTAATCAGTAATGACACAAACAACTTCTGCAGCAATTCAAAAGACGTTTCAGAAACCATGGTGTCAGAAGATCAACTTTTAAAATCTCTGGAGGTGCAATATTTTTTGAAGATACAATTTAAAAATCCCCCTTAAAGACAATGCTTTATGCCATGTCAACCAGAGCATGAATTCCCTCTCAGTATGCAAGTACAAGAAAATCAGCAACACATTTGACAACTGCAATGTGAAATATTACGATACAGTATTTTAAGTACGGTCGTCAATAATAATTATGTCAACCAAAACGCCAAAAATGCAGACATGCAGGTCCTGCGTTATCGCCTGTCAAGCTGCTCAGTGCTCAGATAGCCTGAGGACATTCTGAGGGACATGATCAAACTTGTTCTGCTCACATTTACAAAAAAAAAAGGTTCAATCTGCAAAAAAGGACATACTTAGAAACATGTATGCATAATTTAGGAAGAGAGGAGAAAGAGAGAGAGAGAATTAGGCTGTCACAGATTCAACATGAAAAGCCTGCTCTAGTTTTTCCAGCTTTGAAAAGTCACTCAGATGCTTCACATCCCGAGCGAAGCAGCATCTGCACAGAAATGTTTGATGAGGTGGGATCTGGGTTTTGAGTTCAGTTTTCATGTCTGTGTGTGTTTGTGTGTAAGTTTAAAAGTCTTTCATTGATTCCGTTATTGATTATAGTGTTTGTGAGTTGATGTCAAGGACCATTACTATTTTATACTGTTTCAACAGAACCAATAGAGACACATACTGTGGAGATATTACCAGTTAAATCAGCCTAATAAAGCCTTTATTCTGTTATATGAATAACTGAGTGTTAGGCTGATAACATGCCACACTATTCACTGTGAATATTGACTAAATTTGTCAACTGCATCTCTCTTGTAAGCAAGAAGAACAATTTTCCTCCTTACATAAACTGCAGCGCCTGAACGTGTCTGTTGTGGTTGTTCCGTTGTGCTATGTTGTCTGGGATGGGCCTAGAGGTGTTTAGACTGCATGTAAATGAGGTTGTAAATATTTGGACATCAAGTTTAGCCAAAGCAGGGGTGTTGTGGTTCTTCAGTACCAAAAAGTTCTAACAACCTACTATAATTACAATCCTAATCAAACAAGATAATGACAAAGTTACACGCCTTTGGAGTCAACCCAAAACAGTTTAAGCTGTCGAAAATAGAAACTCACCGCAACAAAAGGACTCCCCGAGAATTAAGAAAGTCACATATTTTAACACTCGTTCTAAAGTTGAGATGACCCACATTTTGATCCTGAATTAGAATCTTAAAAAGCTCAGTGGTTGAGTCCACAGAAAGCCAGAATACTCTTTAGCTTAGTAGAAAAAAGAAGCTGTAATCATCCTGTAATCTATTTCTGTGTGAGAATAACATGATCACACCTGTGATATAAAAATCCGTGGCCAGTGTCTGCGCGCAGAGCTTGTGATTTGTCAAACCTGAGCCTTAATAACCCTTGATCATGATGGTAGATGAAGTCTCTGTGAACTTCTTTCTAGCAAGGAGGCAACAGGAAATGGTTAAGGGGAGGAAGAGCGACAACACACTATAGTACAAGTTGTGCTTCCTTCAGGTGGCCACACATACTCTTTTACTTCCTGAACAAGATTCACACTATTCTAGTGATACTGTAACTGTACTATTGCTCTTCAGGTCATCAGGTCATCCCTCCATCATCATTCTCCCTGCTGTTTTTTCCCCGTCTCTGTCCAAGTTGTCCGCTGCCCACTTGGTTGCCCTTGTTTTTGTTTTGTTTTGTGGTCTTTTCCCTCTTGCCGTTGTCTGTTCTTATCTCGCGACGCTCTCCTGCACACAGCATCCTGTTTGCACTGGGGCAGGACAAACACTGTCTCTTTGTGACGCCGAAGACATTTCACAGGCTATCACGTTTTCAGCATGGGCCCGATATCTCTATAATTGGGTTCTTCCTGCTGTGGGAGTGCTTGAGAGAGTAAGAATGGAAAGAAAAAAAAAGAGGGAGGAAAAAGAGTGAGCAACACGAGGGGGGGCAAAGAAGGGTCAGTTTCCATTTCCACCAGGACCCTATTAAAATGTCTCGGAGAAGCCCCGCAACAGCTCTTTCTGTCATGTTCCATGCACTATGTAGAGCAGAAAGATCAACATGGGTATCTGAGCCGCATAAAAATAGGTTAAATCCATCACTGCTCATCAGGCAAGTCCAAAAGTGGACAAACCAGACTCTCCCTCTTCCAACAGAAAGCCCTTCCAAAATATGTCCAAATCAAGAATATATCTCCCGAGTCGTCCTCTCATTTGATAGTTCCCCTCGGCATTGACCTTCACAAAGTGCCAGAAAGCCAGACTTCCAAAATAAACAGCGGAGAGGGAGCTGGATTTCCACAACACAGTGGCCAGGCTCAGGCCTCGACCAACCCAGAGTGGATGAGTCACGCCTCAAAAGACCACAACAGCCCTCAGTGGTTAAGACCTGGGCTACACAAAGATGTTGGGCACACGGCAAGCTTGTTAAAGACGGATGACCAACTGCTGAAGTAGCAAAACAGAAATGAAAGCCCCAGTTGTGTATAAAATTGGTATGTACAGGTTGGCTGATTGCATTAAGACAACTGATTAATGTCAGTATTTCCTCATAATCTGGTCCTACAGCAGAACCCTCAGAATCCTTCTCATCCTTCAGTTTTACCTCCTCTCTTTCTGCAAAAAATATTGCCCATGGATACATTAAGAAATTCCTATTTGCTCTCACAACATCAGCACACAAACTCTTAATGACAGCATCACTTCTGTCATTACCTGCTGTTTTTCTAAACCCAGGCCCGGTACGCATGGCATTAAGGTTCCTTTCATTATTTTCCTTTTTTGGAAATTAGACTTCACAGTTTCTCTGAAACACTTTGATAATTTCACAATCCAGTTTCACAACTTTCTCATGAAGTGTCATCACAGAGCAGCAGCTGGGAAAGTGATGAGGCTAACCTACATTTCAGAGGACATTTCAAGTGTGTCATACGCTTGGCACTGTGAGAAGTTAATGACTTATTTCTGAGTTAGAGAACTCGCCTATAGTGGCCATGTGGGCCATTTGAAAGAAAAAAGGAGATGAGTGAGAGATATGAAGCTTTTTTATTACCTGGCCATGCCACAGCAAGATGAAGGAAAAGAAATGCTATAGAAGTACAAGGAATATAACATATCACTCAGTTCAGCTATCAAAAAATATTCTTCTGTTCATGATGTCACAGGTGTTCCTAATTTGGTCGATCCCTGTCACATGGTCTACTGTGAAAATCTTGTATCATTGAGTTTACAGCCTTGTGGCTCTGTGAGCGCAGTGGTGCTTTCAGATTCATGTTGACATGAATAAGCTAGCACAGCAAACATGACAAAATGCTGATGTTTAGTAGATATTATGTTCACTATGTGAACTATCTTAGTTTATCACCTGCCGATCAGTTGTAATCACACTGTAGAGCTAATGCCAGGGAGAATTACATTGATTTTAAAATTGGGAAAAGTGGAACTTTAACCTCTTGATTGGTCTGGAAGAAAATTTCGCACAATTCATCTCTGGGACCATAAATGCCTGTGCCAAACCATATGTTGTATTCTGTATTGGTGTGGCAGCGATACCAAAATGATACTGATGAGCCAGTGCTAATGGTATGCCGACTTGGGGTTGATTGCTTAGTTGATTAAAATGAAATCGGTAATTAAAACAAGAGCACCTGATGTTACATGGACATATACTTTACTGTTGCAAGACCATGGAACACAGAATGTACAAAATATATTTACAGTTCTTAACCATTTTATTTTATTTTCATAAATATCTGGTTAAGATGCTAATCTATGGCAGCATTTATTGCATCAGCATTCAACATATTTAGCTCTGTCCAACACAATGCCTGTATTTTCTTCATGAGTAGTTACAAAAAGACAATCCTTGATTCTTCTCAATTTACACAAAAACTTACTCCAGCAACCAATTTCACGTGTTTTTGAGTGTTTTAACCAGAGACATTATATTTTCTGGGGGCAGTGTTATGCTGGCTAACTTTACTGCAGTAATGTGCCTTTTTTACTGGCTGTGCTGTCTGATGATACTGAGCCAGAGTAATGTTGAAGCGATATTTAGCTCGTAGCTCTTTGCTATTTAGCTATATAACAGTTCAATAAAAACACCAGAGTGACAACCCAAAATGACACATTTGACACTTTAAAATTATATCTCTGGCTATTGTTGTCTCTTCAGCTGCATAAACATTACACAAAACATTAATGGGCAAATTGATGACATAGTTATCCAAGCAATCCATTTAACATACACATGAAAACTAGAGTTTTTAAAAATTTGCATTTAGAAGGCATTTTCAGACATCTATGTTTTAGTGACGTAAAACTAGGTTTGTGTGAAGAAGGAGCCAAAACACAGAGCAAAGTATTTGCTTATAAAAATATCAACACGTGTAAAAAAAGAAGAAAAGATTTCAACAAAACAGCTCATCAGATGCACAGACGGAACCACCCAGGTTACTTTTTATTTCAGTCTGCTCCCATTCATCATCTGATAAATTTAATCAAGTCTCCCGGGCTGTCCTGTCACCCTCTGGTGACCTTCCAGCAAACAAGGACATACAACGAGACAGGACGAACTGGGGAAACTCCACACAGACTGCAACACACACAAACACACACTTGCACACTCACGCACACTGACAGACACACTTAGACAAATATAGACACACACACACACACACACACACACACAGGATGAGGAGTATAGACTGGTCATCATGAGACACATAAACAGGAATTGAGAGACGAAGTAATCTCTCTGTTCCAGATGTAATTTCCATAGAAACTCACAAACACTGTTTTGCCTAGACACACACGCACACGTACGCACATGCACATGCGTACACATTGCTGTCTCTAACAAAACCTAAACCATTTGGGTTGAAACAAGTGGCCCAAATTGGCCTCCTCTTTTTGGATGAAAGTGTAAGGTTCACACAAACTCACACTGGCCCCGGTCATGCACACATTTTAAGGATGAACTGACGTGTATGTAATTTGACTTGTTTACTAAAAATTATTGATATCTACATGAAAGCTTCATTTAATCCATGTAACTGTGTGCAGTCCACCTTGTTTGGAATGGATGATTAATGCTGTGGTAAACTGGGCCCACGCTGGGGACAAGTGACATCAAGACGACGTAATTCGACAGCGAAATTGCAAAATGAAGGAAAAAACATTGTAGAACATAAAGAGTCATCATGGTCTTCATGTGTAACACAGCAGCATCATATCTGGCACATAACATACTGTCTGTCAGCACCTTTCAGACAGTAAAAATAGCAAAAATGACGACTACAATCATTTACTGTGCCTGTCAAATAGCAGTTCATCTCTTCACAAACAGTAATGAGCTCCCTGACCACACTGTCTTCCCAAGTTGAAGACATTTTCAGTTGCTGTTCTTTTTCTTTGACTTAGCTAAGTGCTACTAGCTGTTGATCCCTCGCTGAACGGTCACACACTTAACATGTCTTCACAACATTACACCCTTGTGCCAACACGCCAGCTCAGCTTTTTACACATTAGTCTATTCAGTGTTGTTACTACTTCCCTGGCAGCTCAGAGGCAAAACAACAATCAGTCCCCATTCATCCTTCCTGTCTTTTATACAAAATGGTAAGGCACAATAAGGACAGAATTATCCCGACTTTTACAGGTTGTGTAAAAAGGATTCGTATTAGAATGAATCTTAGCACTTTGTTGTGATGAGCAGGTTTTTATACTCACGCAAGTAACTAAATACATGGATGTCTCCTGCTTTAAAATCACACGTATCTGTTATCAAACCAATAATATATATTGAGAAATCATAATGTTCAGTTCAGCTGACTACCTCCACAGTATTAGGAAACAGCAAAATCCTTGACATTAATTTGTCATATTAGATGTAGGCACCATTTCACAGCGTCACCAAATATACTGAGACTTCCTAACTGACAAGAGAGAAGCAAAAGTATAATAAATTGTGGATTATGATGGACTGGAAAGGTCAAATCTAGACCAGTATCCCAGGCCAACTATTTTCTTAAGTGTCCCTTCACACACCACTTTACCTCTTCCAGAAGCCAATCAGATAAGACACTCACTCGCACTCTCGCCTCTTACTGTCACTGTGTTTAAATCCACGTGTGCAAACATGAATGTGAGCAAGGGACAGAAAAGTTGCCTTGGTCAAGACCTAGGCCTAATGTGCATTGCTAATACCGCAACAGCTTTCATTCCACTTAACAATCATTTTATCCATCCCATAGGCAGACATTTTTAGTATATTTACTAAAAAAGAAAACCACAGTCACTTAGCACTTCCACTGAAGATGACAGTGGTTCAAAGGTGGGCCTGTCGCAATGATCCATGATCAATATATTGATTCATTGGACATGACCTTGGTTACCTAGAGCAATCTCGAGTAACGTTAGGATGCTTTTGTCTGGGAAGAGACAGTTTAGATAGAGTCACTATTAAAAGTTTGACTGTTGACTGTGAAGTTAACTGACCGCCTAGTCCTATTTCACTGCTTTTTTGCTCATGTTAGCTAGCATGTTAGCTAACAAAAGTTGGTCAGTGAATTATCCAAAGACGTTTTATCAGGCGCCCGAGGCGAGTTTGCCTTCGCCTCCATCTGTGCCTAGACGCAAAGCTGCACCGAAGCAGCAAAACATTTAGAGGAATCATCTTCATAGAGTGTTAGCCACCAACTAAATATGCCGTTGGCTCGCGAGAGACCTGGCGTTAGCTTGCAAGTTTGTGAACTAAATTGATCAGGCTATTACAGCTTGGGATCAGGACACAGGATCACAGCTGACAAAACAAAACTTTCACATCATTGGAATTTCAACAATTTATTTGAGGTTTAACACTGAAAACTTAAGCTAGCTACATCAACACAACCTCCATACATTTCAATGCTGCCCTCCTTTGCTGTTATTGTTCATATATATTAATGGCATAAAATTGTACAATAATATTGTTTATCACGATTTTTTCTGGGACAATGTCTCTTAAAAATTGTAATCGTGACAGGCCTGTTCAAGGGCACCTTGGAGGTAATTTTTAAAGACGAACTGAACTCAAAAATGCACTTTCAAATGTTTTGGACCATATCCCTGCTCTTTTTTTAGTCAAATTTAAAAGTGTATGACAAATAAATAACAGAAAATGAATTATTTTAAATTAACGTCTGCCATTTCCGTCTTTGATTTGAAACAAAACTCCTGGGTCCATGATGTCAGCATTGACTTGAGCCATTACTGGTTGAATCATTTTTTAATTCAACCAATTATATCATGCCAATCCACCTGTCAATAGAAATTTAACATCCGAATATAGTTAGCGCAGCACCCCCCCGC
>JAQLOL010000003.1:4499018-4509384 GCA_029783665.1 Naso thynnoides | reverse complement strand
TTAATTCAACCAATTATATCATGCCAATCCACCTGTCAATAGAAATGTAACATCCGAATATAGTTAGCGCAGCACCCCCCCGCCTGGACTGGGATACAAACCCAGGGCCTCCAGTAATAGAGGCAGTAATAGATACCATTCAGCTACACGGCCAGGTCCTTATAATATATATTTTTTTACATATTAATAGCTCCTCCAAGATCGAACAGACCACCTTTAGGTCAGGTTAGTTGTCTATTTGGGAATATTTCGGCTTTACACCTGATGCAAAAGGCGAGCCACTGGATGTCACGAAGGTGATTTGCAAACTGTTGCACCTGTGAAGGAATCTCAAACCACAAATCTACACTGACATTTGCGTGTAATATTTTCTCTATCCATTGTCTGTTGATATTAAGGTAGGCCAACCAGATAATCATGGCACTTTAACAATTTTTTTGAATGGCCTACTTTATGTGCAATATTTTAAGTTAAACAAGTTATTTTTTTAGTGTTTGCAATAAAGCTGCTTTGACCTACTTAACGTTACTGTGGCTATGCTGCAAGGATGACATGCCAAGTTTATTACTTGTGATCTGTCATTTTTTAACTGAACAGCCTAATGGAAATGATATTTTACAATTCTTCATATTATAAACTAACCAAATTTGTTAAAGCAAGCCATATGGTGCTTTTCAAGTCATGACATTAAGCTGAGAAAAAGTCTGTGTTCTGTTCCGGTTCAGGCGCTGCGGGTGCATCTCCAGCTGGCACGATGCACAAAAATAGATAAAGTCATCCTCACAAAGTCAATGATTACTCTAAGTTAAAAAGCAAAACAATAAAAAAGCTCTCACTCTCTCTCTCTCTCTGTCTGTTTCCTTTTCCCTCTCTTCACAGCACACTCCCTATGCACACAACCTTCCATTGCATAAAAACAAGTATTGCCAATTGTCCCTGCAATTGCCGATCTACGTTTGCATCGTTAATCAGCACAACCCAAGATGGTACCATCTGTTTAGCTAGTATGTGAACTAGCATCTCAAGGCTGGCCTGTCCCCTGGAGCTATGGAGACAAATAGACACTTCTCTAAAAGGGTGCTGACAGGCTACAGGCAAATGGCCAGGGCAACTCTTCAGACAAGTGTGTGTGTGTGTGTCACAGCAAGTGTCCTCCTTTTAACAACTGCCTGTCAAAGAACACTTTAATCACTGTTAGGGCAGTTTCAAACCAGATCAGAAGTTGCAGCAATCACCACAGGTGTTGACCTATTTGCAAATTCAAAATAACATCAATGTTTTGGCGGGGTTGCTCAGCTCTGCTCAGTTTGTTCGACCTATCAGCTTAGTTGCCATCACAGCGTGTGGTCAGGTTGCGCTAACTTTCTGCCTTTCTGCACAAGGTTGCTGCATTTCTATTTTTCAGAAGCCCAGGTCCTCATCACCGCAGCCTTCACAGACAACTAATGGGAAAACTTGCATTTTCACCACATTACCTAATTTGGTCTAAATGAAATCTTACACTGCTCCCCTTTTCTTTTCAAATCTACTTTCTTTTATCAATAAAGTCCACTGAACCACAAACAGACTGAATGAAACACTTCTAAAACAGCGATGTACAGATGCAAGAGCTGCTACAGAAAGAAATCACAACAAAAACACAGCGTCAAGCTTAGACTGTGTCCTTCAGAGAACTTTGCGCCAACTTGACCCTTAAATACTCAACCCCTACCTGATTTGCTATCTTCTTTGCTGACTTTCTCACTGTTAATGACACTGGAAGAGGAAATTTGGGTGAGGTTAAATACTTAATTGTTATACTGTTTCCCAGGAACAGGACCATGGGACTTTTTTCCGGCAACACAATAAAGAAATAATAGGATGTCTAAGACAAAGATATACTTGTAGTTGAGGTCTATATTTAACTGCCAGAAGAGAGGCAGAAGTGGTGGAGAGACGAGGGAGGGTCCGCATTGTTCGAGCCGTCCGCAGTGGAAACTTCACTGTCGGCAGTGGAAGACCAAGTGATAACCCTGTGCAAAGGCCAAAGATGATAAGCCAGTGAGGAGGACCACACACAACTGACTCTGTACAAATGCATACGTGCGTGTTGGAAAACTGGCGAAGACCCAGTGACAATTTCTGAAACAAAGGGGAAATCAGCAGGGAGTGGTTATTCTCCCACCCTGCTGTTCACAACGAAGGCACATCTCTACGGTCAACAACAGAGCTGCAACTACTCACCATTTTCACTTAGGACTGTGATCTATTTTATCTTTAGAAACACAAATATCACTATAATTTTTAACATTACATGAGATCTAATTCCATTGTTTTATTCTAAAATGTATATCTTGTTCTATGTTACTGTGTTCCTTATTTACAAAATATATCAAAAAGGAGCTGAATTTCCATACACAGTTTTCACTGGTGACATCATGACACATTACAATGAGAAAAGTTTAGTAGTAAACGATAAAACTAATGTTTCAGTGTCAGGGTTCGAGTGCTGCACCGGCCAGCTCACTATCACGTTGTCATGACTTACTGGCACACTTGAATACTTCACAGTCATCACTGAAGTGATTAGTCACACCTTCTCTTTACAGTTTTGAAAAATGATTTACATGCTTCTAAGAGCCAAAAATGAAAAGCCTCATGGGTGATCGCACTTTCAATGCTGCATCAGTCTCTGTTCAGCAAAGATGAGTACCATTTAGCAAAGGTAAATAATAATTTTAGGATCTGTTAAAATGAAATCTTGTAAAATTTAGTTTTAGCCATGAAATCTAAATAAATCCATGTATTTGAAAGAGACATTTGTTTGTTTTCACAGCAATTTAAAATAGATGTAGGAGGGGAAATTATAACCTGTTTAACTTTAAAACCAATCTGATCTGCTTATAATACATCATTAAAACTACTAATGCCAAGAGACGTTTAATCAAAGCAAATATTTTATGAAAAATAAATGTACGGCACAGGCATTTGAATTGAGTGTTTTCATGTGAAAATAAATAATTAAATAAATACAAAAGATGGCAAAAACAAAGCAAAAGGATAACATTTAATAATTGGGATAGTCCGGATTTTATGGGACCTCTTTTGGGAAGGTAAGGGAAGGGCTGCCAGTCACATCCTTTACACAACTCAATTAAAATCAAGGAAAGTTAGTTCCTTAAATATGCTTCCATGAGCTAATTGCATGGTCTATAAATAAAATGCACAGACAAAGCAGCTGCACAGACACCAAAATAGATTTATAATTTTGAAACACAATGCCAACATTTACTGCAATATTAGGGGTTTAAATGAAAAAGAAGCCAGAGTTTTAAATTAGTTTATACATGTGTTTAAAATTTAAGAAGAAATGTCAGGCTCAAAGATCCATTCATAACCTAAAAAAATGGTAAATAACAACAGTAGATTCTTATCCTGAGGTCCCCTTTAATTTCCTCCAGAGCTCTTATGTCAGCAGATGGAGTTTCTTAAGTTGTAATGGAGACTGAAGATTAAGATGTATTGATAAAAAAAAATTTGATAAATATATGGAGTTTAAGTATTTCATTCATAATAAATAAATTATTTCTTTAATATGAGTGTACAATATATGTTATGTGTTAACAACAGTGTTAAAAGTCTGACATATTACATTTAAGCATGACTCACTATTTACTCACACTATTTGTTTTGCCTACATGCTGCTTATAATGCCAGAAGGCGTTCATGAAAAATAGCATGTAGACTGTGTGTTTTCTACCAAGAACTGAAAAATGCAGAGCACTTGCAGTGCTGTGTGCCTTACATGAAGAATGGAGCACATTTAAAACTTGCAGATCAGCTGTGTTAGTTTTTGGCTAAGGTACATTTTACATTCAACATCCTCAACTGTTCTGGACCTGTATTTTCTCCAGAAGTGAGACTTAGAGTGGAAGGACTAATGATGCAGTAATTAAAGCAAGCACCGAGCTCAAACACCACAGCAGCTTGCTGGGGAGTAACCCTCAATTCCACTCCCCCTGTGCAGCTGCAGCTCTATTTGCATCTGAGGGAAGAAAACAACACGAGCATTCTGGTTTCAGCACGACGAGTGACCATCGATAGCCACAAAAAGAGTACAGCATGTTCATGGATACACTAGTACAAATGTTCTGCTACCATTTTGTTCCTTTTTGATACAGATATCAGTGGTTTTTTGTCAGTTCATACTGATAGCCGATAATTATCTTCATCTAATGGGTGTTATTGAGAAGATGACCAATAACTTCACATTCATGTATTTTTTAAAATGGTTCAAAACCTGAATACTTAATGCACATCTGAAATCTTACCTAACTACATTTTATGGGTGGGACGTCAATATTTTTCATCTCCTCACATCTGCACACATCCGTTAGGGATGCAAAACAGTACATCCATCTACACTGATATTTCCATTGAATGTACTACAGTCCAACAAAATCTACAACAATATATGTTTTTATTTTGATATTTTCTCAATCGACATCTGTGTCACCATTTCCACCCAAGCCCACGTCTAAACAATGCAAGTGGGAGCGACGGCATAACTGGACAATAACCAAACAACAATTATGCACAGATGAACTCCCCACACCCGGAAAAGGAAAAATCAGCATGCTAGCAGTGTTAACATGTAAGACGCCTGCTCTTCATTTTCATAACCAACCAGCTTTTATCCGCCAATGTGAACCACAACTCTAAAAGAGCGGTTACTGTGATATTACAGTTTATTTCCAGACATGAGGCCTTACAGTGTTTTGAGAACAACTATTTTTGTGAGTTTCTTTATACTCTGGAACTGAGATATGCAATCCCGTCGAGAGAGCACTTCAGTGAAACTTGCATTCTGAGTCTATTCTATCAAGTTGAACATAAAGTTAAACATGAGGTAAAGAAAGCATAACAAGTCGCAACAGATGGCTACAGATGGGCAGACATCGTGTATGACATCGTGTATAACAGAAATCCATGAATCTGTGACTTGGCATCAAATTGACATGGGTTCGCAAAAGAAAAATGATGTTTTTCAAATGCGTGTTTTGAACGACCAGACACAGGAGCAAATGTCAGGACAGTTTTGAAAGAAGCACATGAGGAATTGAAAATAGGAGATAAAACCATCTGCACTTGTACAGATAATGCAAGAAACATGCCCATAACCAGAGTAGAGGCAAACTGTCTAATGGTTTACATTTGTTTTCTTCTAACAACTGAAATTTCTATTTTTGACTTGATTAAGAAACCCTCATGTAAAAAAGTGGACAGCTGATGATTTGCAGAAGACTCTGATGCATTTGCACTTAAAAGTAGAGGCTAACTGATGACCTTGGTTACTTAATTTCAAACTGTTCAAAATTTAATGCTTTAAAGAATAAAAACAGGAACTTGAAGTTCGTTCAGTTTACTTTTATAAATTGTAAAATTTTAAAGTTCAATACATCAAAATTTGGCACTTCATAGAGAACAGGGGGTCTTATCTTATTTTTTACATCGAAGCACAAATTGTTTTTCATTTAAGTCCAAAACGAGCTCAGAAATAATGCTGTCAAATGAGATTTTTAGATGCTTTTTGTGAATTATTAGAAATGTAACCGATTGTATTAAATGGGCTGTCAATATCGCCTTATATTGATCGGTAGACCCCGAATCAAATCAAATTGTGACAGACTTTGTGATAGTTGCAAAAGTTGTATCATTGCCCAAAGAATTGATGTAATTCATATTGTACTGAAACTTATGAATTACAACCGTGACATCTATAGTCAGTGAGCCACACAAGCTTGCTCGAGCATAATAAAAATAAAGCTAAAACTCTTTGTACTGCATTGAGACTTATAACAGCAGGTATCAAGCTATTTCAGTAGTGATGGAGTGCCAGCTGTGTATTAGTGTGTATATGTGTGAGTGTATTATGTATTGCTCTATTAGCTTACATCTTGGCTTGCCTTAAATGGGAACCGGAGAATGTCAAACAGTAAAATACTGATGTTCATTGGGAGGGAGTTTTCCATTATGGCTTAGCAAGTTGTTGAGAGAAACCAGACGTAGATCTGAGCAATGGAAGATATACTTCTGAGCAGTGTAATACTGACTGGAGCATTTACATGCTTTTAAGTTCCTCAAAAATGTATGTTCATGATGAAGTCATGCCCAGTATTTATAGAAGCATTGCCTACCGTAATACCATCCAGGTGCTCTTACCAACTGCATGACTCCAGACCAGGAAACGTTAAAAAAGCAAGAAGCTAGAGGAAAAGTATAGTCATAAGTATAGTCAGTACCAGGCTCTGCCTAATGACTTGGCCAGACTAGCTTGTACTTTCTCAGGCTGGGGCCAAGATGGAAAAAAACACAATGGCCTTAACTGGGAAATATTCACCCACCGACTGTACGAGGACCAGAGACAATAAGCACTCTCCATCAAAGGCTTAGGGTTAAATAAACACCCGTCCTGCTGGGAATGTGTGGCTAAGTGTGTATGAGAAAAAGACAAGGAGGACTGGTAAGTGTAGAGGTCTCTGTGGGAGATAAAGGGAGTGAAAAGAGAGAAGAAGTATAACCCAGCTGGAAAGCCTTTAACCATTTCTTCAGATTAATAAGCCTGCACAGTTATACACTGAACACATCAGGTGAGTCTACAGCTTGTGAGCCGAGTCTGCAAGTAAAAGCCTGCTAACTAAGACCTTCCCCAAATGTCCAAAATTAATGTGTTTGTCTTACCTGCCCACCAAGTTTATTTAAGCTACTGGCGCAACGATTCACCAGTCTGCATCGGTATATCAATTCAATGATCAATGACCCATCATCACTGTTGCAAAGTGAAGGCAACGATCATCATCTTTAAGATATGCCTTTACTCTGAAATCTGTGCTACTGTGCCAGGACATTGGCATGCAGCCGCGAAAAGGGTGATGAGGATATTTATGCTCTTCTTACAGGGGAGGAAATAAAAAAAAAACAGTAATGGGAATAACTGATGGAAATTTGGATTTAAGAGACAAGACTTATCAACAGAAAAAGCACATTTCATGTATAATACGCAAACAATGCTTTCACAAGATAAAATACTCAGCAAACACAACGAAACTGGCCAGGCAACTCAAATGGGAGTCCACTAGTAAAATTAGCTGGAATATTAGCTGCTCTGATTCAATAATGGCAGGCTGTACTGCTCCAAAGTATCATTATTATCATTATCATTTAACCTCTACTTTACTCTATGCTAAGCTGACCATCTTCTGGTTGTATAGCCTCCTATTTAGCTCACAGATCCAAGAGTGGTATCAATGATCTTATCCAATGCTCAAGAAGAAAGCAAAAAAGTATTTATGTCAAAACGTTGAACTAGAAACAAAAAGAACTTATGGTATTAAAGAATCTTCCATTCTAATATATTTAACACAAATTTTCAAGACCAAACTCTGAGGGTTGTTTACATTTAAAGTGTTAGTTAAAAAAAAAAGTCAACAGCTAACTTAGTTGCCTTCTCCACCAACTATTGGTTGCTCATATTTTCTCATGAGCTTTTAGAAAGAAGCAATTACAGTTTCAGCCAAACTGTCACTACAACACAAAACCTTTACAGTTTTATTATTACCAGTGTGCACACGACAGGCATCATTTGACTTGATTTCACTGAAGTCAACAAATACATTAAAATACTATCAACTGACCACTGCAATCAATTGCTAGATCTCGATTCTGTTTCTTGCCATAATCACTTTAGCCGTGGCTAAAAAAAGTCTGTTTGCTTCCTATAAAGCCCAGCTTGCTGTAAAGAGAAAACACAGTTCAGGAAACAGATTCCTCAAACAATTCCTGTTAAAGACAATAATGTCATTTCTGAAATAAATGAACTGAAAGTGAAGTACTGCTGTGCTGAGCCCGTAACAATATCCTAAAAAGTCAAACAAAATCCAGTTTCCTTCCATTTATCGAATATCTAAAGATATGTGATGTCTGCTGCCTGCCAACACAACTTAATGGATCCCTTTTTTTTAACAAACCCTGCAGCTGTTGGTGATAAGAGCTCCATGGTGTAATGTGGAGCAGAGCAGGGAGGAGAGATATCTTAAGGTCCTACTTCTGCGGCAACACAGGCAGGCTACGAGCCACGGCTCCTTTATTTCAAAAGTTTGGCTTCTATGGTGATAGAAGAGGTATGAGCACTTCTGTAATCATTCAGCATGTGTCTCCCCAGCACTCAGTTGCTTAGAGAAAACACAGCAGGATGTAGGGAGAAGCATGTGCATGTGTTCATGTGAGCGTGTGACTATAACAAACACAGTGTGAGGTGTAAAACTGACATCATCACAACAGAGCTTATGTGAGTGAAGTGGATGTGGATCACAGATAAAAACATAAGTGGCCAGAAGGCCTGCCGTTGCTAAGCGAGCTCTTTAAAACACACACTTTGGGTTTACAAGATGAAAGCGAGCCAAATTCCTTTGATAAACAGCACTGACGCAAGTTTAAGGGCTACATATAAACTGTGCAAGAATTCCAGGTATAAATACCAACAGTTTCGAGACGCACAGTAAAAACATGAAAACATAAACATCTTTCCGCAAACTATCCAACATTATCTGCCTCTTGCAACAAAGGTCTCCTTAGAGAATCATAGGCGTGGTTTTGTTCTTACTAAGAATAGAGAATCCCATCTAAGGTTAGGCATTATAGAGAAAAATCAAACATGGCATATGTAACTTTATATCGTATCTAAATATGAATGAAGTACATATAATGTGATTCGATTAGTAAATGATTAAACATCCCTCCTTCAACACATTCCATGTTTTCTATAATGGAAGTTTTAAGGTTACCAGTCTCACTTTACTGCAATAAAAGGACTAGATGGATAGTCAAACAAATTTGTATCTTAAAGCAGTGGTCTTCAACCAGGGGGTCGTGACCCCTAGGGGGTCCATGGAGGTGCTGCAGGGGGTCCCCCAAAATAGTTAAAATTTTTCATCAAAATAATTTATATCTATAATGGGCAATAATAAGCTACTTTTCACAAATAGGATAATGACTGAGTATAAAACAGGTTTTAAGGCTCACCTTAAAATGCAACAGCTTTTCTTAATTTTTTTTTTTTTTTTTTATGTAGGGGTCCCTGCTCTGTTTCTCTATCGATCAAGGGGTCCCTGGACTGAAAAGGTTGAAGACGCGTGTTTAAGGGTAAATTTAAAGAAAAAAAGACTTTACACCAGCTGTTGCTCACACATCACGTGAGAACATAGAGAGCAGTCCCACTGCTGTGTCCAAATCATATTATCTTGTGAGGCCACATGAAAATCCAGCCCTGATTTGCTACATAGTCGGCCCATAACACAGTGTCAATAAATCCATTTTCTCGTGGGACACTGTCGGGAGGATCGGGTTCATACAGTGTCCACAGTTTATATACTTGCTTACTTTCGGGTTTGTCTTTGAAACTTCACCCTTAGCAAGCCAAATTCAACCTTTTTTCACTGTGTCGGGTGGCAGTAGATATTCAGTTTGTAACATGTCAAATTCTAAAACAAAAGCTGGATAGCATATGATGTGGTACTGCAAAGTAACTCATGACAAAAATAACAAAATAACCACTTTTCTACTTTGTGAAACAGCAGTATGCGTTTCCTCCCCAGCCACTGCAGCTCTGCATGCATTTTCAGCCGTTCGACATTTGACATTGTAAAAAATACCACAAGTGGTGACAAATACTGTGATATTCGTTAATATCTAATATCGGCCCAAGCCTAACTGCAACAACAATCAAATACACGTAACATTCACTAAACACTCGCCTACACCTTCAAACACAATGACTGACTAAAGTGCCAGGCATGTCTGGACATGGAGGTAAAGCTTGGGAAAACCACTGAGTGTATCTGGCTGGAGGCAGACATGCAGACGTCCTTCAGGTAACTCCTCTCTGCATGTCAGCGAACATTCAGTACGTGCACATGGAGACGGTTGCCGCTGAAGCTTCATTGCCCCCAGGCCGCAAGGCTCTAACATTAACATCAGAACATCGAGGTGACATTAGGGGACTGTGGGTCTGACGTATTACCACCTAATCAGCCCCAAATGTTTATGAGTGCAGACCGTTCTGTTTTTAACTCGGTTACTCCAGTAACCTGGTTTTCTATTGATATATAGGCCTAGTGTTATACAGTAAATGGGTTAGAATAACCCAGTTAGAGCTTGTACATGAGAAACCTTCCTAACATGCCACACTTTGCAATCACATTAAGTTGCCCTGGAAACTTTTGGTGCTGTGTCAATGCATCGATGTCTGTGAAAATCTAGCCCCATGGCAACAAAAAGTGGCAGCAATAAGGAGGAATAGGAAGAAAAACACTTGTTAAGTAGTTAGAAG
>JAQLOL010000003.1:4472939-4498918 GCA_029783665.1 Naso thynnoides | reverse complement strand
GTTAGAAGCTCTTAAACTTCACTTGAGTTTGGCAGCTGAATTTAATAAGCCTTGTCTTTTTTACTATGATGGAAGAAAAACTGAAGGTGCCCTTTATTTCCTGCAGCAAGATCCAAGTTAACCAAAATAAATGTCGCTGAGCCATATGGAGAAAATCAAAGATTACAACATTTTTGACCAAATTTTTTAATAATGATATTTACAGATGTTCAAATACCATTTTTTCCTTCCCGATTCATTTCTGATACGAGCACCAATTTGATACCAGGGCAAAAAATAAATTCCTTACATATCTCCTTGACTTTCAAGTGTGAAATACTGTAGAATGCAGAAATTTTGCAAGCTCCGTTGCTCTCTACATTCTTCTTTGTCGCTTTTAAAAACAGTAGTCAGTGGTAGCACAGCAGAATCTCCTGAGTGTTGTTTTAGAGCACCAAGGAAAAAATTGACTTCAGGTCTGTAACTTCAGTCAGAGCTAATTAAGCTGACTGGAAAGTAAATAACATGGTACCTGATTGGTGCAAAGACTATCAGCAGCATTTTTCAAACTGGTGTCGGTATCAGAACAACTCCACTGATATGATTACAAAAATATTGTAGTGATGACTATTGGTGCATTCACTTTCACAAAATACTAACACAATTTAGAGCATGGTAAGTTCAGAAAATGACATTATTTTAGGTTAGCTCATGCTACAATATCAATATTAGATTGATATATTTCCCAGAACTACTCTGTAGCTGACAGGACTGCAAAAACCTGCAGAACATCAGAGAGCCACTGAACAAAAGCAGAAACGATAACACTTGAAATTTAAAGTGAAGGACTTTTTAAAAGACAGTCAATTATATCTTCATGTGAAAGGTGGGGACAGGGTAATGTACGTGTATTGTAGATATGCAAATGTATGTGTTAAAGGGGTGACCTCTTACAGTGGACTGTTCCACAATTCGACTTAATGAGCCTGATTTAACTGCCAATCTCACAGACAAACAGTCATAAAACGCATATTTATTATTGTTTTAAGGTCATCATAATGCAGACTTTTCAAATAATGAGTGAGTAAAAGGATGGAAGCAGAAGTTTCATTAGACTTTTTAAACCAACCATCTTTTTGATGAACAGGGTTGTAAAATTTCTGTCTGCAGTCAA
The DNA here is from genome assembly GCA_029783665.1 of Naso thynnoides. Lineage (NCBI taxonomy): Eukaryota > Metazoa > Chordata > Actinopteri > Acanthuriformes > Acanthuridae > Naso > Naso thynnoides. The sequence goes on along the minus strand of JAQLOL010000003.1, from coordinate 4,497,765 downwards.
ACAGCTCCTAGACAGTCTGAGTCTTGCCCATTTTCTCCACAAGTCACATGCAGTTCTCTACTAAAATAGAGAAATAATATGCTGACAGTCATATTGACACGATTACACCAGCAACATTCACTGAAGTTTCAATGCAGACATGAAAAAACAAATTAAATAAACCTGGCCAAGTGAAGAGGGATTGCTTGATATTCTTTTTTGATACTGTTATTAAAAATAAAAAGCATGTGCTTTTCTGTCTAAACTCAACATGAATTCAATCTATGACAGAATGACATGAAACATTTTCTTATTGATGGGAATCATCAAGAGAAAACTCTATGTAGAAAGACAGGGCTGGAAGAAGCAGCGCTCCAGCATACGCAGGAGCCCTACTGTTATTTCTTGGGTGGGGGTGCCCCTCTATCCTGCTTTCCAATCACGGATAGTTATGGCTCTTGGAGTGAACCCAAGCTCCCCTTGCTTGGCGTTGACACTCCCACCGTTATCTAAGTTTCTTATCTGGGTACAATCAAGCCTGGATATTCACTGTCCGCTCAGCTCGCGCACACATTGTCAAATCCTTTTGAGCTGAGTCAATGAACTCTGGAAAAAGTTGGCTGTGTTGACCCAGTAAAGTCCCTGTCTCATATTATGGAGAGCTGGTACGAATGTCTATCTCCAAAATCAAATATACGTCTGTGACTGCATCAAACCCCAGCTTTAAACTCTCCCGTCTGGTTCAGTGAGTGACTGCTTATTTTGCTTTGTAAGAGCAACGGCTAAGACCAGCCAGGGGGAAAGATCATTCTCCACATCAGCAGCAGGACCATGTCCACACCTCCGCTTGGTTGGGCCCAAGCAGACTCCTATGTTCAGTTTGAAGGGGCATGGTGACCTGACTGAGCAACTGGGAGATACCGTTTAGAAAAACAGCTAGATAGGCTCAATGTCAGTACTTGTCAGCGACAACAGTTGCCCTGAACTCTGCTGTGCTGTTTCTTTCACCTGCCGTTGTGCTCTCATGGATTTACATTTTTTTAGTTCATTACGATTTACTGAAGAAGTGGCAAAAGTTCTCCAGACTAGTCAGTGTTCTTACTTTCAGTTGCATATCTGGTTGGCTCAGTTGCAATCGGGACAAAAAATTCACACTAGTTAATTGAAATTTAAGTATCTGCACCAGTGACTCTTGCTCATAACTGTCTGTAGATTCTTCCTCAGTTTGTATTCTGACAGAGTAATGCTAAAAAAAGAAATAGTTCTACATTTAGGAATTTGTGCCCCCCAATTATAAACAGCTCCATAAAGGGCACTGGTGTGAATGGAAATCAAAGGCACCGAATCTCCTGAAATAAATACATTTCATCACCTTTTCTTATTTTAAATTTCCTGCAGAGTTTCAAGAACATCATAAATGTACAAAACGTGACTTTCATGTTACAAATTACATTTAATATCAGTTTTGTGTTTGAAAAAAGGGGGGAAAAATAAATTTTGCTGGGAAACTTGGCCATTTAAAAATTAGCTACATCTAAAATACCAGAACAACACGCAATGCAGTACATCAGCACAGTATGTGAGATTTGGCTTGTCTGAAACTTCGGTATAAAACAAATAGTAAATGATGGACTTGACATTATGCAGGCATAAATATTCCACAATGCAATGCAAAAGTATAGACAATAATAACATAACTGCATAAGAGACAACTGCAGAGAGCTACCAAGGCAGCTATGGTGTAAAGTCATTAAGGGTCCTACGTACATGTAAGTAGCATTTTGCTGGGCGTAAAATACAAATGTGCATATACCCTCTGCTGCTGCCTGTTAGCTTAGGGCAGCACTGCCAAGCTCCTCACACACAGGCAGCAGACCAACGATCAGAGTGGAGCACCCAAAAGAGGGAATGAAACTGACTTTCAGCTATATTTCACTGGAGGTCATGACGACAATGTTCATTATATCTGAGTGCAATAAAAGTAAGGCAGCGTGATCAACTTTGTTGATCAAGCAGAACGTAAATGCTCTGCTGAATTGTCTCGTCTCTAGTCGGGGTGGCAAAAATATCATATCCCAATTTTTTTTTAATGGCAGGATTGCAATCTCAATTTTAGTTTTTCATATTGGTTAAAACTACGTTACAAGTTAGGGCAAATGCAGGGCTAACAGTGTTGTTAACAAACATATGGTAGTCTTATGTTTGCTTCCAGGTTCCTCAAAATGATTTTGTTTTGATTTACGAATTATTAAATTCTAAGAATCACATGTATAGTAAGTGTGTTTGGTCAACTAGCGGCAGGCTCGGGAAAAGTAAACAAATTAAAGTTGAAAATATTGAACTTTTCAGGTGAATTTTGCGTGAAGCTGTGTCGCGACAGCCAACTTGCATTGACATTCTCCTTGAAGTTACTGACGTCCTGAAGGCACGAACGTCCCGATATCCAGACGTTGAATCAGAAATGTCGGGCAAAACAACTGTACATTTATGGGACTTTATCAACTGACACAGTGCAGAAATAATGATTATATTGGTCGTAGTTAATGATAGAAAATGGAAAGCCCCCCTTCCTTCTGATGTTACTAGCTAACATAAACATTCCAGCTGTGGCTCTGTGTCTTGATACATGATACCATTACATCGTAAAAGGGGAAGGAAAGGGGGGCTACATGTTTGCTGTGTTTGGTTTATTTGTATGTATCTCATAGAGGCGTGGAACAGAGTAGCAAATAGTGTAATTTGCTTGAGAAAAAAAAGTGTTGTATGTATGAGTCTGAAACTGCAACAGATAGAATGTGCACTGAGGCACGATGCAAATGATCTCTGGGTAATGGCTGATCGTTGATGCATTCTAATAGTTCACAGTCTAATATCATCATATCACACACCCCTCATCTCAGGCCACGCTGCCCACAGTAACTTCCTGCCCTCCTCTTAATCCACCTTCGGTTTGTTTTGCACGGCCATACGAAGCTTGTTATGGTGCTCAGTGATTCCCATATTGAATTCAACATACACTTTTATCAGGGAAAAAATAGATATTCTAAACCAAGGCAAGCTTGTACAGTTAAACGTTCAACATTAAGCTAATTAAGCTAACTTGATCAACGCACCAACTGTTAAAGTGGGACACACTCCACTGTGAGAGCGACGAGCTGTGCGCAGAAAACACTGAGTGACGCAGACAACGGGGCTTTCCTCACAAAACAGAAAATAAATGGCCCTCAACTTTTACCCCTAGTGAAAGGCTCCAGTGGTTGTGGGAGGCAGAATGTCCTACAGCTGCAGGGCTTTTTTTTTTTTTTTTTTTGTAGACCTGAACACTCTTATACTCCACTACGGCAACATCTTTCCACCTCCAAAATGCAACGGATTACCATGAAATAACAAACAACATGCAATACAAACAATACGCCCCATGCTGTGTGCTGTTGCCGGACTGACAACAATAACACTGCAACATTCACACCACATTTATAAAAATCAAATTTCTGACCATCTTCAAAGATGCAAGGAATGTCTCAAAAGTACTATTCAGATCATACACTGAGGCAAAGACTTTATGATGATATCCAAAAATTAAAACACTGCTTTGTAACAGCTATACTATGAATTGTCTCGTACTGTCTTGTTTTTAAGAATGAAATTACTACGTGTATTAGTGCCACTGCAGAATGCTGCACACCGGTGAGGAATATGTTGCACTTAAAATTCAGACTCTGTGTTGCCTGCTGGTGGCATCGTTCAGTTCTCTGCAGCATCTTTTCCTCTTGAAATTCTAATTCTGTGTTATGACAGGATGGAGGGGGTCAGAGCAGGGAGAACGCCAAAATAGCATCATCTGATCTTTCTTTCATAAACTTTTCCAGTCCTGCAGCAACAGACTTTGGCAGAGGAAAAAACGCACAATCAAGCTGACTGATGAAGTATTTAGTTACAGTCGCTGCTATTACAGTTCTACTCATAAAACTAAGCTAAATAATCAGGGGAAAACATGGATGGCGGGATACCAAGTGAGTTCCATGTTAGGAATGATGCAATTTTTCACACTGAAATCTTCCTCATTTTCACCCCTCTTATTAACACAACATCACTCATGTTATCACACATTTGCACCTCTATGGCCAACACTATAAATACATATTCTGGATGCTCTATTACAATAGCAACTTAGGAAATTCACTACCATTAGACATGTGACTAAAAGCTAAATATAGTTTCCAGAGTCATGACATCTTCTCTTGTTTACAAGGAAAATACTTTGTAAGCACACTGTAGACAAGTACATATGGTAATGACAAAGGCCACCCCAACCACACACACACACACACACACACACACACACAGAGTAATAACAGTCATTAAAGACAGAATACTGGGGGAACAGTGAATGCACAGCTTCCAGGTTTGAGACAGGAAATTTTTCCTGCTCTGTTCTATCTTTGGCGGTGTAAATATGCCAGCTCAGTGGGGTCCAAGCTGCGATAGCCTGAGCTAATGAGCTGTCAGTGGACAGGAGAAGGAGAAACAGCAGGAGCAAGAGTGGGTGAAACAGAGACAGGATGAAAAAGTTAGAAGACCAAGCCCACAGGGGGTCCTATTCACAGTCAGCTTGTGCATCACCATACGGTCATCTTGGCTTTGCAAACAAGAGGTGGATGAAATCAAAACAAGAGTGTTAATAATCCAAAAAAAATGCAGGGAGCAACGAGTCTGCTGCAATGAGACTACTTGAGGAGAATGTAAGACCAGTCATTAGGATATGGACAGAGAGAAGCCTAGCATAACATGCAAAAGCAAGGCAACATACCAACTTACATCCTCAGCAATAAAAAAAACTAGCAGGAGAATTGGCAGCTGTTGGTCAGATTTTAGTCACGCACAACCAGTCCTATTTCCACAGCGCTGTGTCAGCATTGGAGAAAGGTCTGGCGGCACCAATTATCATTCTGCTGTAGGGGTGAAATGCTCTAGCTGGTTTGTATTTTTTTTGACTTATCACAATAATCTTAGGATGCATCAACAGCATTCTGAAAACTGTGACACACAGATAACAAAAGAGGAGGAGAGTGCTGACTGGAAAAAGTCGCCAAGTAGCAAGCTTATATTTACATCTACATCCGGTGAGTCAGACAAGTCAGATTTGGATCATTTGGAGCTTTAAACTTGAGAAAGTTCCTAAAGTCATGACATGATCTCTGGCTTAGTGTCAGCATACCAGATTCACTTATTATCCAAAGATCACATTACTGACATGGGCACTAAAATCTTAGGAACAAACAACAGTGGTGCTAGTATTTCAATTCTAACTGCACAAGTGGAAGCAAACCCAGGCCTGTTAACATAACTGACGAGACTTTTGAAAGGTAATATGTTTGGGGTGGTGGAGGATATTAGATCAACTGGATTCCAGTCATGCAACTTCAGCATGATGGACATATCTGTACGGGCTTGTCTGAAATATATTTTTTCAGACCTCAGGTATGGAAAACAGGAATTATAAGTGGTAGCCTGCAATCAGCACTCAAGCATTTTGTGAAGTTTTGCAAGCATGAATTTCAAAATCCAAACTTTCCATTTCAGAGTTGCTTCCTGGAAATAATTTGTTGGCACAGTTAACACTTCAAAAATTGAAACCCAATCTTCTTTCAAAGCAAAACTCACACCACTGGCGTCATGGTGCTTTTATTTGGTGACACCCAAGTCCAGCCAGCACGTTGCCCACCTGTTCAAACAAACCAGTACCAAAAGGAAAACACTCCAGAGCTTGACAAACATGCTTGATTTGAACATGCCAATGTCCTGGCATGAGTTTCTAACCAGAGTTCAACCAGAGTTCCAGAGAGCAAATGTACTGATTCTGTTCCATCATCAACTTCAGCTCGGTACAACAGTCGGGCCATAGTGGGACTTGTTTGTAAGGCTACCACAGTGGAGCAGTCAAGCTTCATTTATTCATCCTTGCTGGAGCTGTTCATTGGCACTTAGTATTTTGCTTGTTTTGCTAATGGTAAATAATTTCGATTGAGAAATTTTTGTTTTATTTTTACTAGGTTTTTGATAATATATCGATAGTATTCTCTTTTGTTATTTGTTTGGCTTAATTTTTTTGTTTAGCATATTCGTTTGGGCTAAATATTTGTCGTTTAGTTATTTTTGAACACTAGGGACACCCACAGTGACACAGGGGACAGGGAAATAGTACCGGCATGCACCTGGGTAGGCATGTGGTTTTTTACCAGCACGAGAGAGGCAGCAACAGCCATGTTTCCTTTGTCCTTTTGTTTTGCTTGCTCACATCTTGGAGAAAATAAACCAGCACTTTATGAATCAACATTTTGGAATGGACAATGCCTGTTTTGCCTGCGTGATCCAGATACCCATGGCGCATCAGTGGTCATTTAATGGTTTTGATAAGAAGTCTGTGTCGCCAATAAATGGCCACTTCAATCCTTTGACGCACTTATCTTCTCTCTGTGCCATTTTACTGTAAATGGTAGCAGCAGGCATGACAACTAAAAATAGTTTAAAGAGAGCAAAATCTGAAAATCGCTTTATATATAGTGAACTGTGTACTGCAGGCTGACTTTGAATCAGAAATCCCACAGGACGCATGGGAATCCCACATGTTCCTTCCCACTGTGTCTTTAGAATGGGAACGGATAATAAAACCAAGCCTGGGGAGTAACAATCCTTAGGCTTGCAGGGACTTTTGTAGGACAACGTATGTTAATGTGTCGTTGTCATCCAGCAGTAATTTAAAACCCTGTAACTGTCTCAGCACAAGGTCAACATGTAACACACTTTCCTCAACATGGAAAGGAAAATTTGTTACGCCAGGGCTTAGTTTTCTGAGCTGTATCAGTGATGGGGTCTAAAGTACAATCCAGCAATAGAGCACCAATACTCAGCATGGTTGAAACATGGTGAAGACTAAAAATAATGGGGAAAAACCAACAGTTCTGGATGGGAATAAATGAACTGGGACCGGACAGAAAGGGTAAAAACATTCCAGTATAGTGTCTGCTGTGTGTGGTGCTTCACATGGACAACACAGTGTCTCTTAGTGGTCACGCAGGTACATCTGAGTGGCTGCGTGCTGCTCTATTTAATCACGTCATCTTTCAAAACTGAACCCTGCTGTTTTTAACTCAAGTGGCTAACTTCAAAAAGTAAAGCAGCAAAAAGCAAATCAGCTTACAGCTCGAGGGGGGGGCTTCACTTCAGAAACACAAAGGAAGAGTGTGAGACTTAACAAAAAGCAAATAATGATTAACTGTTGATTGTTGTTTCAAACATGGGAAACCTGATGTTTGCTGTCGTATTTACAGAGAACGGCTCAGTCGGCCAACAATGGATATGGAAAATGAGCTTGAGGGTGGATGATTTTCCTTTGCTTAAAATGATCAAACAATAACTGATCATTGGACTCAGAGAAAATTCAAATTGATTAAATGACACAGCAATGCAAGCAGTTTTAACATCAATGCACCAGTTTTAATCACCATGGACAGACCATGACTGTGTTTTTAAAAGGAACAATTGATTAGAGATTATTTATGATACAGCATGAGGTAAACATCCAGGGGGATGCTGTTACGAGTGTGGGAAAAAGGGCAAACTTGGACATTTAACTGTTAGCACTGTGTGCTCAGGCACTAAGACAGGCAGAGCTGGAGGTTCTGTTCCCTCTGGGCCACCTACAGAGCACAGCCTGAGGGCACAGCCATGGTGCTGTGATGAATCCATCATCTGAAACACTGTGTGTTTGTGATTGGAGGCATAAAATTGCTCTACAGCAAATTTAGCCACAGAGCTCCATTCTGTGGGAGTTTCTCAAACATTTGCAATGATGTTGCTAGGTAAGCATCCACATCTGACACATTAAAATCTGAGAGGCCGCAGTAAAATCACTATTAATGCGTACCAGGGATGCACCTAATTAAAGAAACCTTGCTGTCGGCTGATCAGTCAAACGCTGTTTCAACCCTCTGTGCATCTAGTCAGCACAGACGAGATAGTTTAGCCACTACCACAACAACTAGCCAACCACCGCAGATTTCATTTAAACAATCAAGGAAACGAACTTTATAGTAAATGATTTCCAGATGCCAATGTTCAACGCCGTGCTCACTCATGTCGACAATGTTTTAACGTCTACAAGACGTGCTGTAATGACATAAAGAAAACATACTCCAGTGGCTGTGATAAAACATACTCTGAATGGCAGTCGCCATTTTGTTATGCCAGAGGGCTTCGTCCCGACAAGATCCCATTCTTCCGTCCACCATCATCCTGCTCAAGTCTTCATATTTTAGTGAAATGTCACTGTGCCTTCAGCAGCTCCGTGCAGCGACTCAGCTGAATGCATAATGTAATGTTAATTGTGGCGTCTATCAGTTCGACAACATTAGATTTTTTTTGAAAGGCAAAATAACGGTACGGCCGGCGCTGCCCACCGGGAACATTGCAGGCTACAGCAAGCCTAATGCGAGGAAGTTGTACAGATTGCATTTACACCTACATAAGATCCGAACACAATGCGAGCCAGGTGTTGTCTGGCAGATCCATGCGTTTTTTCCTTATCTGGATAACTTGTTAGATACAGACTGCATTTTTATGCCAGGTGTAAAAAGGTGTGTAACATTGGTAACAAGAAAATTGGCTTATATTAACCACCATTAGTTTTATTTATGAATTCAACTTTTCATTTGTGAAACAATAAATGTTCAAAGTGTTACTTTTAAACAAAATCATCAATAGCAACACAAAAAAATACATGAAACATAGGCCACTTGTTTCAGAAAGTGAATCAGTCTGAGTGTGTCCAGTGTACTCTCTGCTCACTCTGAATGTGTGGCACTCACACATTTTATCTGCGTCTTCCCAGACCTTTCTTTAGACCCTGAGAGGCATGACAGCATTAGATTACACAGCCAGCATCAGCCAAATATAAATTTTTAATCAACAATTGACATGTGCCCACAGCAATCATGTCCTCTTCATCTTAAGGACCGGTACCTCCTTCACCTTCACCTTTAATCAATGTGGAAAAAATGGGTATCTCTTACAATAAAGGCTTTGATCAATACATAGAGAGACACCTCTTGTTCAAACACACAACAACTGCAAGATGGAGCTGTTAGCAGTGTGTTTACATTTGCAATGGCTGTAAATACAGAAGTCTGCAGCCAAGTAATTTGAGCTGTTCTTAGCATAGGAAAGTTACAAAATATTTATTTTAAAGATCAATTTCTACAAGGTGATAAGGTAATGTACCTCACACAGAGAGACATTTTCACAGTATCGAATATCAAACAGCTGCTGATGCATCTTCTGGCTATTTTTTTTTTTTTTTTTTGAAAAGAAAATGCACAAGCAGCAGCTGTGGCGGCGGAGGCAATGCATGTTGCTAATTGACGAGGTGAAGAGGTTATCCCCAGTTAAGTGGCAGGATGTAGGCACGCATGCAGCGCTTTAACATACAGACATGATAGACTTAGTCCGGAAGAAGAACGCCAGCTTGCCAATATTTTGGGTTAAAGGCTGGAGAACGAGCCATCTGTCCCCCACCACCATCCCACTGATACTATCTATTGCAATAATTCTGCGGGACCACATCTTGACATTAAATTTCGGATATCGTCCAAGCCTAGTGTTCATCATGATTGTGTGCAAATGTGCATCTTTGTTAGACTCATTCAACCACCAGAGCGTACGGAGGACCTCCCCTCTCCATAAACACAGCTTATTGGCATACTGTCTTTTTTTCTTTTACATTTTATACAGCATCCTAATTTTTTTGGATTCAAGGTTATGATCACAGTTGGGCTGTGCCGCCATAACACAATATCTTCTTATTTACAGCGGACACAGCAGTGGAAAAAAGACAGCCCACAAAGACTTCATTCAACTCATACATTCATCATAAGAGGTGCCAAAACACTGCTAACTATAGATAGCGACACATATGACCATAACACCCACTCAATGAAGGAAACATGCTCTAATGTGCAACTCAGCTCAGTCTGGTGTCTGGTGGTGAAAAAAAAAATCCACAAGACACCCAAAGCACGCTGCTTTTGAGAGGGAAGCTATTTATAGGCTTACTCCAGTGAGGGAGACCGCTCTTCCCTCATGTTTGGGATCAGCTCTTCACACGGGTGAAAGGAGGGAGGAAGAGAGACTCTCTATTGACACAACACTGAAAGTGACACATAGTGTTTGAACTTGAAGCATTTAATCTTCACAGTTGCACGTTCCACCATAATTAAGTGCCATTAGGCAGCAAGCCACAGTCCAAAACAGCTTAAAGTCCAAAACAAAACAGCCATGGATATAACCCAACACAGACACTCCTTAGGAGGCCCGACACACCTATTTTTACGCAGAGCATGTTTTTGGCAAACGGCTTTATCTAGAGTGAACATTTAATCGCAGTTTGTTGTCATTATGATGCAAATAGGACGTCATTGAGTCTACAATATCAGTCTGCCTCTTGTTCGCTGAGATAGTACAGGGTTGCCCTGAAAATGAAAGAAATAACTATTTGAAGTTGGAAAACATTAGCAAGCAGCATCTCCAGTGATGCACAAGTCAACTAATGTATTACTATAGATGAGAACATAAAAATAGTTTCTTTTGGTGATCATCACAAGGCAAGACACCACAAATTAAACGTCTGTTATACTTTTAACAAGCATATGGCTTATTCCTCCTGAAAAAAGAGAAACTGCAGTAAGTTGTAACTTTTGGTTTTTCCTGCTGTGATGCACAAAAGTGATTTCATGTCACCCTCAAAGGTGAATGGACTCTGTGAGAGTGAACTGCTGCTGCATGCCTCATTATCTAAAGTTACAGGTTGAACCACAGAGTGTAAGCAATCTGGTCATGACAATACTACAGCAGTTAACAGAGCAACAGTAGATCCTGATCAATATTCACATCTTTTACGTTACATTTATACAGAACAAGCAGGCGACATGAAAGAGAAAGTGGGTCACCGCATGTGTAGAATGTATAACCCTTACACATAAAGCTAGCATGGGTCTGTATGGTTTGGAGAGGCCCATGTGTTTACGCTTGAGAGTAGGTTTTACGTGTTTAGGCTCCCGCACGCGACTTGACACCCACGAGTCGTGACCAGCTTAGATGTTATTTGGCATAACATGAAGACGGAGTTGACAGTGTGAAAAAAGACAAGCGCGACCACAACAGTGGTGTAAACAGACAGCGCTGACAGACAGCGTTTATCAATGGAGAAACTCACGTCCTCGAAAAGGGATCCAACGTTGGCTGTCACCAGCAGTATTCCTGTGCCTTGTGCTGCTGTCAGCTTCCCTGCCATAATTCTCTCTCTCGCAGGTGGGTCGGGGGACTTGCACAGCGTACTTGGGTAGGTAAGGAGCAGGAAAAAAATGACAAACAAACAGAAGCCGGCGAATGTCTCACGAAACTGGTTATAAGGCTGGGAATCTGCTACTGAAGCCGGGAATGAGGCGGCTCGGCTGGAGCATATTTTTCAGCAGTGGTCGTGCATCTACAAACGTTAGGAGTTGCGTTGCAGTAGAAGGTCCGTTGGCGGCGGCGGTTAGCGTGCTGCTTCTCGCGCTACTTTTTCTCGTTCAGTGCCATCGCAAAAGTTTCCGTTTTAATCCACGGCGAGTGCCCGGGGGCTCTGGTTCATTTCAGCGACGAGTGTTCCCCTAGCTTTCGTGCAGTGTAAAAGTCTCCCTCTGAAAGCAGGAGTCTCTGCCAGGACCATTGCCTTCACTGTTTAGAGAGGATAGGCTGGAGTCCTTCACTGCTCTGACGTCACCGTGCCAATTCAAACACGGGGCTGTCTTAAAGGGCCAGCGCACCGTAAACACAGCAGCTATTCGACGTCCATTATCGGACACAACAGGACTACCTGATGGTGAGTGTCTGTCTTTTTGCAGCTCAGTAATTATAGGGCACATACACAGTGTCGCCCGTCCTTCAAAGCAACCGTTCAGTGACAACATTCTAAAATACTTTAGCATGAATGCGATACTTATACATAGGCTACAACAATCTGTCACCTTGTGTAATACACTTATAGGTTTGTATGTCTTTTATGTCCTTTGTGCATTTGCATGGGTATGTGCATTTGTTTGGGGTGAGAGAAAGGACCCAAGAAAAATACATGCTCTGGGGCCTGTCAGTATACATGTGAGTTCTGAGTCGATGTGAGACACGCATGTGCAAAAAGGTCCACCATCTTGGACAGCTAGCTACAGCTACACCACTTAGAAAAATTACATTTGGTTATTAAATGCTAATGTTAAATATTATTGATTCATTTTCTACCATTCCCAGCTATATATTTGTGTTAGGATTACAAGTTGAGTTGGTGGCAAAGGCACAGTTTGTTGTAAACTGAACGTAAACTGTTGAGTAATTTTTTTGAGTAATTGCTTTGGCAGTTATGTTAGCTGAAGTAGTGTTAGCAGCTAACATGCTAATGCTAGCGTCTTTGCTCTGCGCTAGCTAACTAGCCAACAGAAATTGAAATTATAACACAGTTCGTCGCTTGCACGAGAGCTGGCTAGCCACTATGCAGTTATGGTGTAGTTTTAAAACATGAAATCTGACTCAGACCATCAAACTCAAATTGTGACATAAATATCAGACATGGACATGGAGTTTGTCCAAGTGGTGTAGCAGGAGCTAGCTGTCCAAGATGGTGGACATTTTCACACCTGCACGACTCACATCAACACAGTACTCACAGGTACTAGCAGGGCCAACCCCAGTTATGTTGCACTCCTGAGTTTATCCACCTATTTGTCCATAAGCATCACTGCAATTTTAGTTTGCTTTAAAATAAAGTAGCCGGCTTTTGTTAAAATAATTACACTTTTAATTTAAAGACAACATTACATGACTTTCACTGGAATGTCCATGTTCATGTCATGAATTTATGGTGTGCTTACATGAGCATATTGCAAGGTTGAATCTGACTGAACGTTTAATGAACAGCTTCAAGGTCATTTGATCGCACCCACAACAAAACAAAGTCCTTGTCACAGTGCATATTTGTCCATGGATGCAACGGACACCACATGTAAGAGACTGACAAGTGCACCACATCATGTGCCAGAATTGGTTTCAAGTGAGTTTTTGCAAGTCCAAGTTAAGTCTCAAGTCTTCATGCTAGAGTCTAAATCAAGTCGCAATTCTATTCAGGGAAAGTCTAAAACAAGTCTCTTGTGTCCTGTGGTTATTAGAAGCCTTCTGTCATCTGCTGCATGCCATCCAGTTTATGTAATGATGACAATATGAAAACAATGTCGGTCATGTGAAAGAGGTCGCTTGGTGTGATGAACCTGCAGAGAATTATCAGCTGAATCTGCAGCTCCCCTCAGCTTTAGTGAGCTTTACAATGAGGTTCAGCTCATTGTTTGGTCATCTGGCCCACAACTTTACTGCTCTGGCTCACTCTCACTGCTCTTTTAGCAAACTTTTTGAGCACAGATGACAGGTGTTGTCAGTGAAAAAGCTATAAAAACCGTCCGCACACTGCCTAATCAACACCTAATGGTAGACAGACAAAGTTAGCAACTACCTAGTGAACACTGTGGAAGATCAGCTGCCGCAGAGCCAGAGCAACACCCATAACTGAGCTAAAAGAGAGTGAATATGAGACTTACCTTTACCAGGGGGACAGAGACACATCGGCAAATAAATGATAATATTTCTCTGTACTTGCTGGATGTGTAAACAAACAACTGCATGCTAACAAGGCCATCATATCAACATAAACAGAGTTTCTGTGTCAGTGTTGCTTCTAACGCTACTGTAGTTTGCACTGTCCCATCATAGCAAGAAAAACTGGGCAGGCAAAGTATGTTAAGGGGTGTTTAATAGTTTTAAACACAAGAAACACACACACTGCTCCATGTCAGTTGTTTCCTCTATGAAAATAAAGTTGGTAATTCACAGATTTTTGTTCTACATTGTTCATGAAAGACCTCCAATGTTTGAAGGCATAAAAATACTTTGCTTGGAATCGCAATATGTGTCTAATATGGATTTTCCCCACAAAAAAAGTTTCAAAAATCTTATAATTGGATCTACTTGATCTCTCTAATTGAAAAACCCACAATCTATAAATATGCATTTTTTAAATATCAGCAGTTTAATTACTTGACGCAATATGCCTCCCTCTTCAGTGGAAGGTCCAGTTCTCATCGCATACGTGCACTGATGATTTCAACTCTCCACACACTTGTGTAAGTCTTTGGGGGTTCAATGAACAATTCTGTATGTAGCAGTATGGCTTAATATCAGTAACTAAATAAAATCATAAGAAAACTTTCAACTAGATAATCCTTATGTAATGCAAATTATGGATCCCCCAAGGGAAGCACATAATAGTTTTGTTCAAACAATCTGACAGTAGTGTCGGCAAACAATTTATTCAAATGATATGGAAATATGGCAGAGACATTAATGTCCTCGGGATTGCTCAGAGATCAAATATAATTCACATGCATGCACGCACTCACACACACACACGCACTTCCATTAATAAACCTGTTTTCTCATGCTAAATTCCCATGCTAACAAAACTGGCTCCTTAGGGACACATACATCAGGTCTACATGACTATTTTCTAAATGAGACTAGAGATAAAACTTCATGTCGAGCAAGTCTTAATACATCATTACATGGCTGAATCCCTGCTCTGTTGGAGACATGAGAAAGCCTGATTATTTCCAGGTTTGCCTATTTTTAGATAAGCGAATTTAAGCAGTAGAGGGATTGGGGTCAAAGTGCACATACTTGCTTGAAGTCTGGAATTCCAACATAATTTTTTCCATTACCCAGAGTGCAGTAGGAGGGGCTTCTGGTTGCTGCGTAGAACTTTTTTATCAGCAGCAGACATACACACAAACACACACGCAAATTTCATTACCCCCTCCTTACATTCCCCCTGTGGGATATCCTGCCTCAGGTTTGTGGTGTAGTATTTACTGACCCTCATGGAACACATTACCTGAGCTGTTATCAGTGTGCACACAGACCTCCACACATATTTGTCCTGTTATTTTTAGGGCCATTTCCACTTGCTTTCCCTTCAAGCTGTTTGATTAGCAGAAAGAGAAGTGTTGGAGGCATGCAAGTCTTGCAAACAGAAACAATCTCACGGTCCAGGATGATAGCTGGGATACAGTTGCGTGGGAGATGATATTGTGTCTGGTTTGAGGTAAAACTGCAGTTGTGCATTCGCTGAAATACGTTTGTCTGCATTTTTGCTAAGGGTTAGATAAGGAGATCAATAATTCTCTCATTTCCCGAGAGCTCTTTAATTTGTAAATAAAAACAATGTGAAATCAGCAGAGTGTAGTTTTACTAGGGGTGACATCTGATAACTATTTCTTGGCCGAGAGCAGTTACTTTCTGGTAGTCTTGTCATCACCACAAGGTCGCAAGGAAGCTGGCAAAGACTCATGTAGCCCCTGTTATACCTCAGATTGCCATCTACATTATCTACATTGTTTTCCCCTGTCCTGTTTTTCTTTATCTTGGACTGTGTGTATGTATGTGCATGTGTATATATGGAAAAAATAAAAAACCTATTATGCAGCAGGGCGTAGAGTGTGGCGGTATCAGCCAATGGCCTGTATAGGCCCAGTAAGACAATGCTCCCATCCTACCTCCTGCTGTTTGCTAATAAAAAAATAAAAACAAATTGCCTCTTAACATTTAATGGTTTTTAAGTATTACACAGATATAATAAGCAAACAGATGCTACATAAATATATATAAAAATATGTTAATTTGGGGACCACTGAAGCGCAAACAGGAAGGCAGTCTCTATGCTATCCCATGCTTTCAGTTTCGATGCTATGCTAAGCTAACCAGCGGCTGGCCAGGGTTAGATATAGTCTTTTTTAATGTTTTTTTTTGGAAGTTTATGAGGTAAAAAATTAAATATGTTGTATTTGTATTGGTTTCAATTGAGTATATGACCAAAAAAGGCAAATTATTATATAGTGTTTAAAATGTTTTACACAACATGCTAATTTTTTTGAACCAGGATTGTAAACAGTAACAGTAATATTTCTAAAATCTATGTTAATCAGCACCATTGGTGTTCCCCTCAGAATTGCTAGTAAGAATTGTTTTTGTTTTCTTGTCCCCTCCAACAGCTAAATTAAATATCCACGCTTGAAAATGATGAAATATTGCTCACTTCCTGAGTTCCAACAGTGAATTGTACAGAGAGCTACATCATTACTGGATGAAATGAAGTTCAACCCTGAGAACAAAATGCCAGCGGGGAGCAAACAGTACAAGGAAAAAAGGAGGCGGCTCCTACTCATGCTAAAATGTTTCAGCTGGCTAGCATGTCAGCGGTTACCTCCCCAGCTACAGCGGTCTACTAGTCCTGCGAGTAGTCTGTCAACACACAGATGAATTTCACTCTTCTCCTTTCTGTTATTTCCCAAAATGCTGCATGATATTTCCCTCAACAGTAGGTTCATTTGTAATATGATGCTTAGCCCGTTAAGTTTTTAACCACTTTCAGTTTCCCCTCCTCATTCCTCTCTTTTCCTCTTCCACCATCCCTCCTCTCCGTACTTCTTCTGCCTATTATGGACACAGCCAATGATTTTTCCTTTTAGCTTTGTCTTCTTTTGGCCTCCTCAAAAGCAAAACTATTAACTCTCAGTCATCCAAACCCAGCATGACTTACTGTAAGCATGTAAAACAACAAAATGTTCTCTCTATGATAAACACTGATAGACTAAGAATGTTTTAGCACAGCTCACACATATTGCATTGCTCTATTGGTACATTTTTATTATGTAAGCAGTGATCATAACATTCCACAAAAGAGATATTATGTAGTTTTATTTGTTTTCTAGGGTGGACCAATCCATTTTTAATTAAAGTGCTGTACAAGTACACACACAGTAGTACTAATTTCTTCCCTTTGAGTGTCATGATCATCATCATCATCTTGTGTCTGAATGACTGATTACAGATATTCAGAAGCGTATGACATTCACACATACAGAACATAGCAAAACACCACATGAACAGTCATGCAAAATCAACCGAGATATGGGAGTCACAACAGCAACAAACCCCCCACCCACGCATACACACATGCACACAAACACACACTCTCCCATGCCAGACGCAGCTGTGTGCTCTGTCATTTTGGCAATGATCTCTCCGCTCTCTTCAAAGACTCTTATTAAGCCATGACACACACTCTCACACACACACGTATTCGTATATACACAAACTAACGTGATGCTGTTAACATAATAGCTACATGAGCCATCCTTTAACCGCTGGAGAATTTTCCTTCCTGTCATCTCTGCACAGCTGGAAACCCATTGAATGCAGAGAATTACAGTGCAACTGACAACATGAAGCCTAAAGATTTACATCACTCACTGAAAATAATGAGTTCTCACTCTGATTCTATCCCCTCATCTGTCCTCTTAGAAACAAGAGCTCATTGCGCTGTTATCCAGCGTGTCATATGCCTGCCCTATGCTGTTGACCTCAAACTATGGGAGTGGGCTATTTATGGTTCCTCGCTCAGTCAAAATCATCAGGGGAGATCACATCATGCTGTGTAAAAAGCATCTCTGTAATTAATAGATGGTGACCTGTGAATGATGCAGAAGAGTCATGCTGTGTTTCTGCCAGATGTCTGTTTTCAGACATAGTAAGTTGACAGAAACCAACATCACTCATCACTTTTCTTATAACCTCTGACTGGCTCCAAACAGGTGCACATGACTGTATGTTTTATATATTTAAGAGTAAAAAATAAATTTGCCTAAAGTAGCATTCAGGAGTCATTGTTTTAACTTGTGTTTCCTCAGCCCTAAGCCTTGTTTCAGTAAACAGCTGAGCTCCTGCTCAATGAGTAATTTGTGGTCAACCAACAGGTTTTGTAAGAAAAAAACAGGTTTGATGTACAGACATCCGTTGGATGTCAAGATGCTTTTCATTTTCTCTGGAGGACAGGAGATCCGGCAACGTGACCATGGCGAATTGACGCGCCAGTCGCCGTAGCTGACTTTGATTAATCAAGACTCAACTTCTACTTTATGCAAATGAATCAGTCTAGTGTGACGCATTACGTTTGCTTCAGTTGTTTTCAGAAACATGTTTTTCTTCAGCCAAAATATCAATATCAGCTAACCCTATCAGTTTGTAACACGGTAAGGTACGTACTAAAGATGGTGACACAACATTTGTTACTGTCTGTAACTTAATTGATTTTTTACGACTGCTGAGCCCAACAACTCAGACTACGGTTCTTCATTGTTTTCACCTTGAAGTTTCAGTGTCTAGGCCTCACAAACAAAAACAGTGCTGACCTGCAGTGCAGGACTTTCAGATATAAATGTCTGTTACATTTAAGCTCTTGTGAAGAGAGTTCACTGCTGATCAAGCCAATCACAATTAGAATCATCTCTCTGAATTTCGCAGTACACCTGAGATCTTCCGACTCTGAATCCAAAAAGCTTGGGACATTGTGGGTCAGAATGGCCATAAAGGTGCATAAAGGCATAAAGGTATGGTGACCTGCAAAATTCAAAATGTGACTGGATGCACAAGGACAATGTAGTATTTTAGGTTATTTGAATTTAACAGTATTTATCAGAACATTCTCAATCCTTTTCTGGCATACAAGGTAATATGATAGTAGGGGTATGTATGGGGAAAGCACATGACATCATAAGTGGTTTAACAGTGTGCATGTGTGTAATTATTCTCATTGCCAGAAGGTGGAGACAAAAGTTTCACACTACATTCTTGCAGTCTTTGCCCAAATTGCATTACTTGCTCATTTTCTCTCTGTTTCCCACTGCATGGCATGAAGTTCCTAAAATATTTACATCAGATGGTAAATTTGTGGGTGTTTGTGCTCAAGTCTGCTGTTTATTTGGATCAGTCTGCACTAAGTGTAATACTTCATGTCTTATTGACCCTTGTTCACAGCAGATGTTTGGACTTAGTCATATAGGCCTAGCAGGAAAAGCACAGGTGTTACTGATAACATTAACAATGGCTCTGTTTTTCCTCTAGTGTCCCAGTAAGCTGACACAGTGTGTCAGTGAACCAGCAAGCACATTATCAGAGCCCTTAAAGCAGCAAAATGGATTTCAGTCCTTTTGATTTAATTATTTACGCTTTGCCTCTTCTTCTCTGACATGTTGAAGTGATTTGAACTTAATTTGAATTTTCAATTGAGAAACTACACTTCTCATGGGAAACAAAGTAAAAAAAGGAATCCATGAGTGACTCTACCTTTGTGTTCTGTGACCTTCGTCAGCGGACTTGTGTGAGTTCTCTTGTTTTTGCTTGAGGCATGAACATGCACACCGCAGAGGTGGGAACTTGGACTTGGACTTTGCGACTAAGACTCAAGTCACACTTAGATGCAACATGTTGGACTCTGTGAAAGAGGACCCGCTTCCTCTGTAGATATTCAAGGCTCGTTTCAAGGCAATGAAAACACAACTATTCTTATTTTCAGGTGATTATATAGTGAAAAAAAATACTCATGAGTATTATATTCCATCATTTATTAATTCATTTTCTTCTGCTTATCCAAGGGTGAGTTGTCAAGGCAGCAGGCTAAACAGGGATATTTCAGAAGTCCTCCTCAGCAAGGCTTCTAGCTCCTCCTGGGGAATGGTTTCCCAGGCCTGATGAGATGTATTATTCCTCCAGCAAGTTCTGGGTCTAAATGAAGACACCCTGGGGGCATCTGAGATATCCTAATCAGATGCCCAAACCTCTTCAGCTGGCTCCTTTTGATGGGAAGGAGCAGTGGCTCTGTCCGAGCTCCCTCCAAATGTCCAAACTCCTCATCCTATCTCTGAGGCTGAGTCCAGCCACTCTATGGAGGAAACCCATTCCTGCCGCTTCTATCCACATTCTCAGTCTTTTGATCACTACCCAAAGCTCATGACCATAGGTGAGGGTTGGAACATAGATCTGTAGATTCATAGATTCATAGATTTGGCTCTGCTCCCTCCTCACCAAGACAGTCTGGTACAACACCTGCATCATTTCTGACACACTGCTATCTCTGAATAAGAATAATAAAAAGAATAAGAATAATGCTAACTTGGATTTATAAAGCCCCTTTCATTAGACCCAAGGACACTTTACATATGTGAATATGAATATTTACAGAGCAGTGTATTTATCTAAAAATTCACGGGCAAAACTTTTAATTGTCAGAATCAAAGGAAAGGAAAACAACACAATATAATTATACAACTCATGTAGATGACTAATTAAGTTAAAGTGACTTTCACCAATAACTATTCTTTAGAAAGACAGGAGAATTAGGTAAAAATAAATAACTTCAAAGAAAATATTAAAAGTAGGGATGCATGATACTATGGTACGCTATTGGTATTGGCCAATATTGGCTTTAAAATTAAATATCAGATATTGGCCAGCATGCCGATTTCTGCAGATATAATAACCGATAAATAGGGGTTGCTGTTTCCTCGATTAAACACCTGAGTCGTTGCCATGTTTCATGTTCCCTGTGGACAGACGTTATGTTGAATTTATTTTGTCACTGCAAAAATTGCTCTGGTTGTGAGTATTGTTATGACTGTTTCAGGAAGAACATCATCCAATTAAGTGGGTGTCGCACTTGTTTTATTTAAAAGCAATCATCATAAATTAATGACATGTTTTACAAAAGTTCAAGTATTTTTCTTCTTTTGCACAAGAAATGAATATTACATCATTTTAAGCTTTGTATTTTATGCCTGCATTTGCCAGTGGGCCAACACGGTAAGAGCATGCATAATAAAACTGTATGTTAATTCCACTATGGAAGAAAATTGATCATCTCTACAATTAAGTGTGAGAAAAAAGTATTCATATATATCTGTATCAATTATCGACCAAAAGAGTTGTAAAATACCAGCATATCAGATATCGCAAAAAATCCAATATTGTGCATCCCTAATTAAAAGACTTTTGGAAATACATGTTTACATCCTTTACTCCCTTAATCCCTAAATTCTTATTAAAGAAAATGTTGACAGTGACACGTGTTTTCTAAGAAATTATTTGCTGAAACAAAAGCATGGTCTGAAAAGTTTTATTTTTTTTCCCAAACACAGATGGTAAAAAAGTAAAGTGATTCATAAAACTAACCAAAATCCACTAGTTTCATTTGTGGTTGATTACCTAACTGAAGGCAAAGTAAATGCACTCAAATATGGAAAAACATATCCCCTTCACAGCAACCCGAGCACGAAAAGTGGATTTTCAGGGCCGTGAAAAGCTCTCGGGTTCAGTTAACCCACTCATGTTAGTTCAGTTAAGTCAGTTCTCACAGTTTGCCTGTTCTGCCTGGACTGTAGCCTTAAATCTCTGGCATATTTCTCCACCTCTCTCTCTTGGCCAGAGTGGATCCCACCGCGAGGAAGACTATTTTAGAGCTCCCACCGGGTGCTTTATAATATCACCCCATGTTAATTTATCCTCCCTTACCAATTAATTTGGAGCATGATATTCTACTGGGACAAAGGTCAGTTATTTTCTGAAAGAGGCTGCTGTTGGCCTAAATCAGTTTTAGTTCAAGGGGGATTGACTGGTGAGACTGTCCCTGCTTCAACTCATTGCTCATACTTTTTTATTTCAGAGCATGTAACTTTCAAAGTCTTTGAAAACCCAACAGGCTTCTTCAAATTAAAGACAATAAACAGAGAAATCTAAAAATGTTCTTCCTGCAAAGTGATGTTTTAGCTCCAGGGTGGAAACAAAACGCGCAGTGACTGGAACTGTATATTGTCAGCTTTTAATTTGTCATGGCAAATAGTCTGCACTTCCCCAGCCCAGTGTTCACTTGCCTTTTAGCTCTGGTTTTTTTTTTGTCTCCACTAAGTCCTGAAGGAAGTTTTTCTCTTGAGCAGCTAAATGCTACACTATATTCACAAGCTAAATCCTAACTTTGTCTGCCATTGAGTGATAAACATTAGTTTTATTTATTTATTTATTTATTTATTTTTCGCTGCTGGCATATCCTCTTCTCTTCTCTTCTCTTCTCTTCTCTTCTCTTCTCTTCTCTTCTGAATTTCACACACTGATATGACATTAGACCCAATCATCATTTGCCATAGCAAGATGATTGTGTCTGTATTACTGCCATCTAGAGGTAGGTTACTTAGCATACACTTACGTACTAAATAACACCTGTAAGTGGTGATATTCTTGGTTACAAAGCAGGTTTGTATCAACTGCAGGCTATTTTTCTGTAAACAGGGTTTGCTAATAAGTACTTGTGAAAGCCTGAAGCCGTTGGCCCAGCTAAAAACAACAGCCATTTTAGCAACAGCAGCCCATCGACAACACAGAGGAGGTTGCCCTGCTCAGGGCTAGGATCACTTCTCCCACTCATTCCTCCATTCATTCAAACCATAACTGGCAATAAGTCAAGCCAGCAATCCAGTGATTCAGACTTCTTGTAATGAGAGGACTGTACTAAATATAAACCGAGGGGATTAGGCCTTTTTTTCTGCTTGTCAAACACAAAGCTCCTGAAGGTGCTGAAAACAGGCCTGTGTGTTTCTAGGAAACGGCCGTTGCCAAAATGGGAAACAAACCGTGCTCTGTGCTGCTCTCCAGAGTCTTATGTAAATGTCCCGGCAGAGCGGAGCTTAATTGACATCAACTGGTGGCCCTGGCCAGACCGAAAATGATGAAATTGTTCCACCTTGTGACCAACATATGTTTGCCTTCATGATCATGACTGAGCTTCCTTGTTTGGCCTGTTTATATAAGCTTTGGCAGTCAAGTCACTATAGAGTATAAACTATTTACCAGAAATGAACATTTTTGTTGAGCAGTCTAAAAACAAGCAGCCATAAACTGACTAAACCACACAACTCAATGAGACTTTGTCCTCCTCTTTATTACACAGAGACAAGGAGCTAAAATGATTGAATCCACTTTTGAATATGGAATAATGGGTACATGCTGCATGAAAACAGAAAAGAGAAAGAATACTGATAATGATACATTTTTCTTTGCTCCAGGAGATGGCAGTAGAGATTAATGTTGTCAAAACATGTTGTGACATTGATCTAGTTCCAAAATCTGCTTGTTGCAGATTAGTGGAAGATTAATTTTGCTGTTTGATCATTGGCATCGGTACTTCAGACACTTAGCTGTAGTGATACCTGTAACCGAGAGATATGACACCTGTACAGATAGCCCTCTCTAAATCAGCTAGTAGGACTGCTAATGTTAGATTGCCAGCTGGGATTAGGTAGCAAGCTTTTCATTGTTTTCAAACAGCACCTTAACAATAGCACACCCGATTCTTGAGTGACACTCTGAGGTGGCCTACTGTCAGTCTGAAGTAAAATGGGTTTGTGGCAACAGGGGGGTTCCTCTTGTTTTCAGTCAAAAGTTCGATAGAAAATGGCCCAAATATGCTATGTCAGAGGGCTTTAATTTTGAAATTCAACATCAAATTGGATTTTTATATCCTGAGTGAATCCTGAGATGGTCCACTGTCAATCTGAAGTAAAATGGGTTTGTAGCAACAGGTGGTTTCCTCTTACTTTCAGTCCGAAGTTAAACTGCAAATAGCCCATGGTATTTATTTTGAAATGCAACATCAGATTGGGCAGATATTTGCTCAGTACAACCTGAGCTGGACTACTGTCGGTCTGAAGTGAAATGGGTTTGTGGCAAAGGGGTCTCTTTTTAACTTTAGTGAAAAATAAGTGGGACAATACCCAGATATGCTATGAGTAGGCTTTTATTTTCAAAGACAACATAAGATTGCATTAATATTTCCTGAGTGACACCATGAGCTTGCCTACTATCAGTCTGAAGTTACATGGGTTTGTGGTAACGGGGGGATTCCTCTTAATTTTAACTTGAAGCAAGAGGGAAAATAGCACTAAACTGCTGTTTAGGAGGGCTTTTGTTTTGAGATGCAACATCAGACTGGGCTGATATTTCCTGAGTGACACCCTGAGGTAACTTAGTGACACACTGAAGTGAAACGGCTATGTGGCAACGTAGGGCTTCCTTTTAATTTCAACCTGAAGTACAAGGGAAAATACTCCAGATATGCTATTTCAGAGAGCCTCTGCTTTCACATTAGTAACAATGTTCCGTGCCTAAGTACGCTTGTGTCACAGTTGGATAAGGTAATGACAGTAGAGAGATTTTATCAGCAGGAACAGGATGATGTGGGGGGTTAGTTGTCAAAGCAAAACACAAAAAATTAAAATATTTTGGATGCTTCAGATGAGAATTTGAAAACTTGAAGAAAGAGAAGAAGTAGCCACCTCGCCTGCAGCTCTTCATCCAACAGCTCCTTATTGTTCTATTACTTTCACAGACTAAATAAAACTACTCCCAGGCATATTTAAATCTGATCCATCAACAAAGCTGAAAATAATGAAAATGATTGCTGTCTTGCTCCATAAACATTCTTTGTTTCCTTTTCGTCCAAAAAGTACTTGATGCTAGTTTGGTGCTAGTGCCTGTGCTTAGTTGGTTCAACTTGCTCACCTTGTAAGAACGTGTTTGCTTTTCCATTCGCAAGGAGCCAATACAGAGCCACACCATTACATCACCGCATAACGTAATTAGGGCCCGAGCACCGAAACGGTGCGAGGACCTATTGTAATTCAAGGAATTATTATTATATTATTATTATTATTATTATTATTATTATTATTATGCCGCACATATAAACTGGATTTTGAGGCCTTTCCCGTGCACGAAAAGTCCTGAAATTTTGCACAAAAATCAGTCTTGTGGCCATTCAACATATTTCATTGGTTTC
>JAQLOL010000003.1:4449261-4459665 GCA_029783665.1 Naso thynnoides | reverse complement strand
AGTGTCCTTACTTCCATGGTGTAAAACTCAAATGACTAAACATTGGTTTTCACAAAGATAGCTGTACAAGGGCACACACGCACAAACACACGCGTGCACATGCGCACAATTATATATATAAATAAATGACCTAATGCATACAGACATTATTTGCATTATCACACATTATATTATCACATCACACAATCAAAGACACACTTTTCAGATAGAGGATCCTTAAACTAGCTTCCAGTCCCTAATCTGAGTATAAAGTTTATAGAAGAAAACAGAACAGTCTGTGTGAGAGAGAGAGAGTGTTTCACTGTATGAGAGTCAATGAACTGGGGATGTCCTTTTCTATTGTGCCTGATAGTTTTGTAATTAGCATGTTGATATTTTTTTCTTAAATGACATAACAAAAGGGCGCATTAACAAGAGGATAACTATGAAAAAGAAAGAGATAGAGTAAATGTCACCACATGAAAGAAACGTGTGTTGTTTGTGTGACTGTGAACAGAGAGAATTGACAGATTGTGGGATGGGTTACATATTAAGATGTTAACACACCCTGATCAGAGCGTGTGCCAAGAACCTTCCTCACCTAATGTACAAGTACACAGCTCCTTCCCACGCATTTCTGGTTAATATGTGTCAAACAGTTACAGTGCTGATGGAGCTCTCCAGAGAATAATTTGATTGGCACACAGACTATAGAGGAGGTTTTGGGGGAAATTAAATGTCAAGATGTGAATTCATAATCAAATGTAGACCTGGATCAAAGTGTATTTACTAATGAGCCTTTGGGATTTTATCTGCCCACATTAGGTTAAGCTAATTGCAACATACCACAAATGGAGGAGTTTAGATGTTTAAAGCGGAACTTTGCTCACATACTTGGCAGCTCACATGACACATGGATTTTTTATGACAGAAGAGGAATGATGGATAAGCTACATGAAGTGTTTTCATAATCTTTTTTTCTCTCACCTGTATGTCTCATGGAAGAGATTCTCCTCCATTTTATGCAATACAGGAGGCATGTGGTGTGAAAAGCAAAGCACTTTTAAATTAAACAAATCTCCAGCTGTTTATATTAACCATTTTCACAGAGAGGTCACACAATACCATCATAATGAATTCTCTTCTTTATACTGGCTTTGTTTATTTACACTGAACCAAACAATAGTGGCATGATACCACCCCTACAAGTGATTTAAGATAGCATGCATTGTGGAACATAAAGAGGCATGATGTGCGTTACATGTGACCCAACAGCATTGGTGTCTAGTGGGTCAGGTAGGGATTTTTAAATAAAAACAATGACAAAACTGGCAATCACAATCACACATCTCTGTTACGTGACAGTTGATCTTATTATTTGCATGGGGTGGGAGGTGTGTGTGTGTGTGTGTGTGTGTGTGTGTGTGTGTGTGTGTTTTCCCGTATCCACAGGTCCGTAAGGGTCTGCTTTAGTATGTGTGCCATAAAAATTGTCATTCACCGATACATGCTCTTTCACGTGAGTGAATAGAGCAATGTTTTGACTTAACTAGTTTAACTGTAGATACACCGATTCACGACAACATTTCAAACTGAAAGATTTTTCATTTTGGTAAACAAAAACAATAACAACACCAAACAACACCAAAAAAGAATATAATACGTCCCACTCAGGTAAGAATGTGCTCTCCTTCATGTCTGCTGAGCCTTTATTTTTTTCTCCTGTTGTCTCTGCCTGGATTACACAGAATTAGTTGTAGCTGCAACATTAGTAACATTAGTCTGGCTAAAAATGATAAAAGAATAGAAGTGCAGCGACTAAAACTTCCTCTGTTATCTTTTTTTCTCCTTTTCTCCTTTTTTTCTCCTGCAGTCTGCACACGTCATATTATGTGTGGGCAGACTGGCGCAGACCTTTGTTTTCAGTATGAATGAAACTGCTTTTCCGGTCCGCATAAGTGGACAAGTCTGTGGATGCCCGTGGATGCACAGTGCGCAAAGAGTGTTCGGGCCTTTACACCCCTTTTTCAATGTAGACTGGCAGTAAAAGTCTAAAGTCATGCTAGCAGCTCTTACTGGCACAGCACTGCTTTGAGCTAATGCTAACGTCTTGCATGCTAACATGTCCAATACATTAATGTGAATGACATAATTTATGTATTGGATAAATGTTGACCTGATGACCTGGGGCAAGCCACAAAGTTAGAGGATCACTAGATTTAATTTGACTCAAAATCTTTGATTTCACCCAGCTGGTGTCGCGAGATGACAAGTCGGGGAATCAAAAGTCAGTAGGATCATCCTCTGGGGAACGTGAATGTCGTTTCTTGGTAATCCAAACTGTAGCTGACCTTTCTGACCAACCAAAATAGTGCCTAAACTACAAACACTAAAATATTCATATTTTGAATAAAACTTTACAAACTGGCAAAGCAAACTCACATAGCCATGTGATGTCACTCTGCCACAACCTGATCCAAGACATGGTAATTGGGTAAATTGTGAAATAATCAGTGTCTTTAACAATAATTCAGAGATGTGATTATTTATAATTCTCTCAGTGTTACTGCTCAGCCACATGGCAGCTTGGCAAACACAGGTGTGGTGAGTACAATGTCTCCTTGAGTTTCCTGTTCCAAGAACACACTAATTAAATGTTCAAGTGCAATGCAAATGATGGCATAACCACTCTTGGGTGTTGTACTTTGTAAGGACTTAATGGAAAGATATGGTCAAACAAGCAGAACACAAAAAATGTTGTGTATAGTTGGGTGATGGAATCAAAAAAGTCACACTCAGTGTTACCCACGTAGGTTTCTGAACACAGCATTTGATATAAACAGACCAGCGTAGCAAAAATCCCCAAACTTTTCTCCTACTTTCATTAGGAGAAGAAAAAAAAGACATCACATATTATATCATTGTTATGCAATTTATGCTGAAAATCAGCGGCCCAATAAAAATGACCCATATCAGGTGATCCTAGCTTGGTGCAGCCTCCTTACTTTTTCTGATCATGTTTCATTGACAAAACAAAAGCATTCTGGGTACATGTAGCCACCACAATGGGCTGTTACACAATCATCAGTCAGCCAAGTCATCATTATTCTGTCATTTTGTTTTTCACACAGACTCTCTTCCTTCCTATGGTGACACTGGCACATTGGCAGTTCAAAACCCTTGAGGATGTTTCGCCTGGCTGTGGCCTTCAGTAGAAAAAAACCATTACAGTCACAGGACAATGGAGGAGGTAGTAAACAGGAGGTTGAGAAAGAGAAGAAAGAGAAGGACAGATGGGAAGACATAAGACTAAGACAAAGGATATAATAGGCTGTTTACCATTAAAACTATTTGGGGAAAAACAAAGAGTCAGCTCAATTAGTATGATTCATCCAAGTCGATATCTTCTCAACTAATTTCAGGAGAGATGCTGAGGAATTGCTCATGATTTCCTCATGTTGTATGTGTCTGTAAAAGAGCCCATCCCCCTCTAGTCCCTGCAGTGAGAGCAGGCAGGCTGGTAAAGTTGGGGGCAGGGCGACTCGCTTTCTCTCGGTCTCTGGAGCCTGCTGACAGCTGCTCGCTGAGGCCTGGGGCTGCTGCTTTACTGCTGAGCGGCACCACAGCCACATCCTGGAAGATTCAGCAAAGACCTCATGCATGCTCACGTCCACGCAAGTCCGCAAACTGGAGCAACATGAAATAAAGAAGGCTTTGACAAAGAAGTCCCCATGTTTACTCAGTCTCTCCGCTTGTGTTAATATTTGAGGAATCCCTGTGTGGCTGCACAGGGTGGGAGAGCGACATGACTCACAAACGCACACCGTTTAACAATTTTAAGTCCATCATAACTGACGGCTGCTTCCTGCCAGGGCCCAAACTGTGATTATCCAGGTCACACGGCTTGACCTGGTGGCTGTCATGTGAATTGTCAGTTGAACCGCACCCAGATCCTTGTGAAATGTATCTAGTATCTTCTTGGAATTGTGCAGTGCGATTTCTGGAATGGCTGCATATCTGGCAACCAGAGGAGATAAGAAATTCAAAAGTTGCATTATGCGACTGTTGCTGAGGAACATATTAATGCAGACGTGTTTTTAACCACAGTTAAAAACACTTTAATGACCAACAAGGGCACATTTTGCAGCACAAGATTTGATATTTTTTCCCCTTTAAGCAAAAATATTCAAATAATTTAAGAAAATTGCCTCCTAATAACATTATAATAGCAAAGAGAAAGAGGGAGTCATGGCTGCTTGTGAATGCAAATGAGATGCTAAAGCAATCAAACCCCAAATGATTAACTTGGATCAATAAAACGACCCGATTTAACAGGCAAACTTGGGCTGTCGATACAGATGAAAGGAGTGAGAAATGACTCTGAGGCATCAAGGACAAAGGCAGAGACAGCTCTCCCCTGCATGGTTGTGGAGACGTGCCAAGGCCTGTTTTTGAAGCCACCATGCCATTTGCCTAGCAACTCCAGGGACAGGTGGAACACGTCCAGTACACACAGACACCTCAGGCTGCATGGTTTTCATTTTCTACATGGCTGTCAAGTTTAGAGGAGCACATTTTCATACGCCAAGAGCAGGGGTATCCACTGTGGTAAATAAAAGGGAAATAACATCCTCATAAAGGTGTGCGTAATACAAGCTTTTAGATGTCTAATGAGTCCACGTTAAAATATATTGTGCAAAATCATTGCTCTGGGAATCTCCTGCCTATTTTTGCCAGAAACAAACAAACAAAAAAATAGACAGAAAATGGGTCTTGCTAAAAGAAATCTCACGTTGAGTCAAATTTGACTGATCAGTGAATGACAGAATGCCCAAGGAGTGTCATAAATGTTACTTTCTGACCTAAGTTACACTGAATCACAAAAAAACTTGAATGTCCATGGTTAACATACTGTGTCAAAAATGAGATAAGTCAGAATCAGACAACTTTATTTATCCAAAATGGCAATTCAGTTTTTAAGCCCCCTTCACACATAGAACGATAACTATGAAGATAACTATAATGATATTCTGTTGCTCAAGCATTTACTACAAGATATCTTTCATTCAGCACTGATTTCTCTGAGGAAATAGAGGAAGATTACT
The DNA here is from genome assembly GCA_029783665.1 of Naso thynnoides. Taxonomy (NCBI): domain Eukaryota; kingdom Metazoa; phylum Chordata; class Actinopteri; order Acanthuriformes; family Acanthuridae; genus Naso; species Naso thynnoides. The sequence goes on along the minus strand of JAQLOL010000003.1, from coordinate 4,454,581 downwards.
TTACCAATTGGCTTTTAATTTCACTGGCTATCTCAAAAAGCAAATAACATGCTGGCATCCATTACGGCATTTTTGTAGAGGGGATGGTTTTATTCAAAAAGTGCCAGATTTTTCTGCATTTCTGTGATTAGTTCTTCTGTGAGCGACGCCATTACTTCTGCTGGTATGAGTAAACAAATGGAAGCCATGCCCCTTCCCTTTGAACTTTATGTTGATTGGTTGAAAACATTTTATCGTTGTCCATAGGCCCTACATAAAAAAAATCACTCCCAGACGGAATCAAGAATATCGTTATAGTTGTCATTTGGATGTTTTTAGTATTATAGCTGTAGTGTGAACACACATGAAATTTACCTATAATGATTTAAAAAACTTTATAGTTATAGTTATCTTTATAGTTATTATTCAAAGTGTGAGTCTCCACAGACCATACACACACAGCAGCAGTTATAGAACGCCAGAGACTAAAGGCCTTTACACATCGGATGTGTTTTTTTTTTTTCAAGGAAATAATTTGCACAAGACAGAAAAAAAAACAAAACAAAAACAAAAAAGTGCTAATTGGGCATGATCATTTCCACACAGAATGCAAATATCACGCTGCAAAAAAGTGAACCTTTAATTTTTCAGTTCAGTTTAGTTCAGTTTGATTTTTCAGAACATTCGCACTGAGAGCAAACGCATCAACCAATCACAATGATTGTGTGGGGTGGAGGTCACGTCTGTATCCCACAACAACAACATAAACAACTATGACTAACAAGCTCATCACCTGTGTCTCTCAGCACCAGGTGTTGTTTGACATATGACAAGCAAATTATAAAGAGGTTGATCTTAGACAACATATGGCAGAATATCGCCGATTAGTTAGGCTCTGCAAATGGTGAGTAACGTTACCTTAATTAGTTTACCTAATGTATGGGAGGTTTTTTAACTTTTCACCTATTTAAGTTATGGCCTACACCTGCCTGTTGGTAATGCCTGTGATGTGTGGCATCATATTTTGACTCAATATTTTGTGTTTGATGGCTGGTAAGTCCTGCTATGTTTAAATATCGTATTTGTAACAAGTGGGCCCACTTTTCTCTCTTTGGTGTGAGCGGTCAAAACTCTTTCGCAAATTCGAATTCCAGTTTTTCTGTTGTAAATTTGTGTTGCTGCCGGTGTGAAGAGTTTTGATCTGAACAATTTGCATCCAAAAAATTTGCATTTCACGTTTTTTTATTCTTTATGAGCCCAGTGTGTACAGGCCTTAATAGACAAACAAATAAGATAAAATGACACAAGCGGGAAATTGCAATTGCTGCGATCAGCAGCAAAAAAACAGTTACAGTCCTTTCTGTACTGTGTATTTGGGAGGACAGAAAATAAAGAAATTAAAATTACTCTTTACAATGATGCCCCTCACAACAGTCTATGGCAAATGGTTGATGAGTTATGGAAGGGGCAGGGCTAAAATGAAGGGGCGGGGCAAGGCATGACCAATAAAAGTGTATGTGCATTTCTACAAAGTTTGGCAAGTTACATGTTAGATGAACCCGTTTAAAACTTAGGTGCCTTTTTGTTGCAGGCCACTCCCACTGCCACGCCCCCTTTTTGCCAGTTGACCTGAACAGTTGATCACCTGTCCTTTGGCTCATGTTCTTTGGCTTTCTACCTAATTTTGTGCAAGTCTTCCATTTGGAAGTTATGCACCTTTTTGAAATAGGCCACTCCCATTGCCACAGCCCCTTTTAGCCAACTGGCATGAAGGCATAACTTGACCTCCATGCCAGATTTTAGCCTCCTGTGGTGAAACCTGTGGCCGCCAAAGAGTGGGAAATTTCGTGGACCAACTGACCAACTGACAGAGCAGCCTGTAGAGCTGCTGGTTGCAGCTTATAAAATAAATATCGGTTCATGGGCAGGAAGGAAATATATACTGGCACCTACGTGTGGCCACATATGCACTGGCTCAGACAAGGACCGGGCAAGGTCAATTTTTTTTTTGGTGAAAATGTTGACTGATGATCTAATAATTTAAACTAAGTAGCAAAAACGTCTTAACATTAGTATTTAATATATTTCTATGATGATGAACTTTTATTTAAGATGGCTGAACTAAGTATCCAGTTTGTCAATATGCACTTCCACCCTACAAGTAATCTAACTTGCTGACCTTCACTCCAACCAATATACTTCACCACACCCTCGTGGGTAAGCCCAAGTTTTAGTTGAGTTCCGGAGGACAATTCCATTAACATCCGCATTATGTTACTCCGAACAAGGGACCACCCAAAGTGCCTAATCTGGGATTGCAGACAAGTTGTCTGAATAATGTCAGGGCAGGTTTGCTTTCTTAGCCTTGGCTTTCAGCACTGTGCCTCTTCCTGTAAGCATCCGCATGCACGGAGCTCAGATGGGCCAGGCTTCCTCCAAAGTTAATTACGGCCACAGCTTGCATGGAGGCATATCATTAGCAGTAATTGCACACAGCATCCCTTTGCCATGTGCCTCCCTTTTTTGTCCCAGATTTACGCAGCAGTGATCCATGAAGGAGCTGTGCACGGCTCTGCATGCTGTGAATGGGAGCGTGGTGGATGGAGGAGAAAGAGAGATACAACTCCAGGCCATCTCTGTGTGATATGTGCTTACGTCTATCAGTTAGGTCAAAGTCTGGGCCCCGGTTTGAAAAAAGTTGGAGAAAAACTGTTACTGTTGATGGATAGCGCAGTTCCAAGTCAACTTCAGGAAATACAGGGATTACTGAGAGGCAGATCTTGTTTGTTGTGTAAGCATATGCATGTGTATAGGCGTATGTGTTTTCATATAAACAGTGGAACATTTGTTCACTCCTGCTTGGTTGTGGAACTGGTTGGTTCACATTGAACAATCAACTGTAGATATTTTTCATATTTAAAAGCAAGTAGCTATTTCATGCATCTCTTCAGTCTGGGCAGGCAGATGGCTGAGGCCCACTTTGGAGATTTCCACTTGAAAAGTAGGCTGTTGCAGTATGCAACCACACTCCACCTGTATGGAGATGAAGCTCTGGGCTTACATAATACCTAACGGGTCTCTGTTCTAGCATTACACAGTGTTCTTTACAGTGGCACGGAGAGCTCCACGCGCTGCGGTTTAACGCATGCAAGTACATAAAAGGCAAGTAAACAGCAAAAACATCTTCAGCAGAATAATTTCTGAAGAAATAAAACAAGCAAAATGAGGAACACGTTTCGGGATTGGACAACAGATTTGCAGAGTAGTAGTAGCCAAATTGCTGCAAACACACAAAAAACAGAACAAGCTGGTGTTTGAAATCAGCTAACCATAATTTTTGCAGATTTAACACTCTGACTACTTAATCAGATATTATTGCAATCTGCTTTATACATTATGTATAGAAAGTTTGCATCATGTCCAGGGTAATATAGCCTATATCTTGCTGAGTCAAGGAGTAGGTAACAACTAAATTCAAAACCATGGTAACAAGTTGCATGTCTGAGCATGTTCAGAAGGTTTATGTGCATCCCGGAAACTTTTACAGTTCTGTTTATCTGTAAAACCTGCAGCGTTTCTGTCTTTGCGTTGTATTTTTTGCCTTGCTGTGCTACATATTAATTCTACTTTTTCTCCACTGGACTACTTCATGTCTATTTGTGTGTGTTTTCTTTTGCTGCAGTACACTAAGCTCTAAAGGCCACCATATATATATATATTCTTGTTAACATCATGCAGTGGATGAAATGTTTGTATGCTCATTAATGAATAACCATATATTATAAATGAAAGGGGAATCTAATGTTAAATAATATTGGATTATGAATTTCAAAATAGCCACTGTGAATAAACTGGAGCAGACCTTCCCCCCATCACAGTCAAAGGATCCAAAGAGGAAGCCAGTGTTGGCTCCACTTCAATAAAAACTGCCCCCAGCATGACAAATCTCTCCAAAGTGGTCATTGCTGACCCGCCTGCAGGTCTCACAGCAAACACCGTGTCTTTGTTTCTCGCGTTGTGCGTAAGTGCATGTGTATACTCCTGTGTTGCTCCAAGCTAGGTTAGCAAATGTTGCATCCCCCCCAAAGCCTCACCTGCACAGTGAGGGGGATCGACACTAAGCAACAACCACTGAGGCAAACACAGCCTCAGATGGCGAGGACTTGCCTGCGGGAAGAGCAGACTTACACAAACTAGAAAAACCAACACAGGTGCTAAAGCTTTACTAGGAGGCAGACACAGGAGAGTTTATCTAAACTGTAAATCAGCACTCCATTTCTACTGGGTCGCTGTGACCTTTTTATCTGTAGATGTGCAAATATGAATACCAGGCATATCAGATCTAATATAAAGGAGGTTCTTTCATAAGTCAGGGTTTCATGTGATAATCAAAATGCTTTCTAAAGCCACAGACAAGTTGGGACTCAACTGGGTTTTAAGTCTTTTGTCGTGTGTATTATACTCGTTTGAAAGCCTCCGTTTCCTTGATGTCGCTAAATGCAGAAATGAGCAGTTTTAAATCAGTTTTTGAAAAACAATGGAAGCCTCTGACACACAGGAAGCGAGTCAGACGAGCAGTGCCACTGCTTCAAACAGTGGTGTCAGACCTTCAATGGGCAATGAAGGAAACAATAGAGCTGTAATCCTCTGAGGGGCAACCAATCTTTTAACTCAAAAAGTGGAAAATAACCACTGTGGGATTCTTGAGTAATGATGAAAAATCCCACCAACCTTTTTAGGGATGCACAATATTGTGTTATCTGTATCGGCCAATATCGGCTTCAAAAATAAATATCGGATATTGGCCAGCGCGCCAATATCCAATATAATGATGGCTAAAATCATAGGCTTCTGTTTCCTTGATTAAACACCAGAGCCAATGCCATGTTTCACGTTCCCAGACTTTATGTTTACTTACTTTGTCACTTGTGAAACAGGCAAAATTTGCCCTGATTGTGAGTATTGTTATGGCTGTTTCAGGGGGAGCATCATCCGGTTTTAAGCAGGATGTGTCTTATGTGTTTTGTTTAAAAGCAGTTGTCTTAAATTAATATGACATGTTTTACACAAGTTCAAGTATTTTTCTTCTTTTGCACAAGAAATGAATATTACATCATTTTAAGCTTTGCATTTTAAGCCTGCATTTGCCAGCGGGCCAACATGATAAGAGTATGCATAATAATACTGTATGTTAATTCCACTACAGAGGAAACTTGAGAATCTCTCCAATTAAGTGTGGGGAAAAAATATACATATATATTGGTATCGATTATTGGCCAAAGGAGCTGTAAAATATTGGCATATTCGGTATCCGCAAAAAAATCAGTATCATGCATCTCGT
>JAQLOL010000003.1:4425882-4449161 GCA_029783665.1 Naso thynnoides | reverse complement strand
TCATGCATCTCGAAACCCTTTGCAAATATTTAGTATCGTGAAAATGTTGGACTCAGCCTTACTCAGAGCATAGGTTTACAGTTTTTTAATGCCGGCTGTGTTAAAACAATGTTTCCTGTCATTCAGGATTGTCAATAAAATCTCACTGACGATAATCTTTGGCTCAGCTTGAGCAGCTGCTCAAGGAGCTTCTGTACGCTAATATGAACACACAGCCAGGAGGTAGTTAACAGGAAGAAAATGCTAGTCTGGCTTTGTCCACGAGTGACAAAATCATCCTATCAGCACCTTTGAAGGTCACTTATTAAACACACTCTGCATTTTTTCCTGTTTTGTAAACAGTTACTAAGTATGACCATGTGTTAGTCATAAATCTAAACTATGCTATTAACATATTCATAGCTCATTCATAAGTCATTGTTCTCAAAACGAAATAAATCCTCCTGGCAGCTCTCATATATGTGGAAGGCAGTTGCATTGCTAATAGTTTAAAGGCTTAACTTAGCCTCCTTTCCTTTTCAGGGCAGCGCACCAGCTAACACAACTGACCCACATGAGCTGTGGTATCAAACCAAAAATCACGCTCTTTTGTCATGAGTGATCATATCAGATATAATAGCGTTGCGTTCCATAGGCTACATTTGCTGGGACTAAACACAGTGTTACTGTGGCCAGTGATATCCATGTGTCTGATAAATGACGACTAAGAAGCTAACAGCTGAGAGGCAACTGAAAAGTTTGACTTGTCTCACAAGTATGCACTGCTCAATCGGCTCCTTCATAGTTAAAGAACCACAGAGGCCGAAGTTAATCAGTTGTAACAGCCAGGTTATGACATGTAGGGAGATCTACAGCTGAGCCTGCATCGTAAATTGATCTGATCAGGAGATAGCCAGAGGGTCACCTCACCTTGACTGACCTATCCACTGAGCTGCACACACTAGTTGTGCAACAGACAATCTTAACCACTCCTATTTATGACATGGAGGCTACAAATCAACACGCTTAGCGGCAAGGCCACAGCTGAGGGAGAGCCTGGTAGAAAGGTGAGGGCAGAGAGGAAGGGAAATACAAGGAGAGAGCACAGTGATTTAAAAAAGTTTTTAAGGTTTAAGTATATTTAAAATCATTCCTACATCAAAAACAGAGAGGAAAAAAGCAGCCACACCATTTTAGCAGCACAGAAAGCCCAAGTCTCAAGTTGTTATCCAGCCTGAGCATAATTGACAAGATGACAGCAAAAATATCACCACAGAGAAAACAGAGGACTTGCGGTTGTGTTGCAACCTGACACAGATGGAAAGTCTTCGTGCAACTTGAGACCTGGAATGAAGCAAGAGTTTGACAGAAAGTCAGACTAACCTTTTCTGTGTTTCCAGTCTTTTTTGGCAAAGCTAACCTTGTGCTGGCTGTACCAGCACACATATTTAACATACAGCAATGAATATAGCACTAGAAAAATGGAAAAAGAAAGCAAGTTGGTTCTGGTGTGCTTCATTTTCTTTTGTTTCTGTTAAATTTGTGTTACGTATGTCTCGACAAATTAAGCCAAGTAAAAGCTCAAGACAGAACAGGCCGGGGTCAGCTGGTTAGCATGCTAACTTCAGTAAATATCTCTGCAACACAGTTATGTATGTAAACCATCTGACATAATGTCAGAATTGTTAACTTCTTCATATTTTGTCGATTATGGCTGTACTAAGTGTCGTGTTTTGACTTTTGTTTTTGAATTAAGCTTTAATGTCTGTTGTCATTACTTTGTGACACCATCACCCCCCTCCCGCCGACCCCACCATGTGTAATTTGCACCAGTTTGACCACTGGATCATTTGAAGTTTGAAGTGAAGACAAATCCTCTTTTAAGTCTGAAAAAAAAAAAAAAAAATTCTAACCTCTCGGTATCCACATTAGGGCAGAATCCAATTTGACTTGAAGCTTTGGCCTAACCCTGAATCTTTTGCAGGTGCTATCATTAGCAGAAGCGGTTGATAGGATCTGTTCTGTCTGAACCACACAACAGTCAAAACCCTTGATACGCAGAGAACCCAGGTAATTGTTGACTTAGAATTTGAATGTCCACACTGAACCAATTGTAAAAGCTTAGAACAAGAACTTGAAAAGGCCAAAATGCATTAAGGAGGGTTAGTAAATATTCTAATACCCTGTAAAACGGGTGAAATTCCTCTTGAGGAAGATTTAAAAAATGTGAGTGTCATGGTGTAGGATTTTTCTTTATCGATTTGATTAATTAAAAATGGCAATAAATCAAATAAGGACACAAATACCCTGAGTTACCGCAGTTAGACTCACTCGCTTGGTCATCAGTAACAAAGTGATCCATTCACAACAGCACAGTTATTGCTTTATATTTTATTTTATGCACAGTACATGTAAAAAAGAAAACAAAAAAGTAGCCAATAACATTGACCAACATGCGCAACAGTAGACAGCCATGTTGCTCATACAAGGGAAAATCCTGATGACTGTTTCCCCTCTCAGGCATACATACATTTAGACTTTCCCGCTCCTTGTTGTGCAAGGCTGCCTGAAAACTAGCTGGGCTTGACAGCAAACAGTCAACCCACAGATTATCAAAATAAGAGGAGTGCATTACCTGCTCCCCTAATAAACACTTCTCTCACTGACAATCATTGAGCTAATTTTCAGCCCCGAGCTGAACAAAGTGTTCCCAGAGAGGAAGAAAGGAGACATGTTGGTTGGCTGAGCGTAACCGTGTGCAATCTTCGGTAAGTTTTAATACAGACCGGGCTGTGCTCGACAGCCGTGGTCTCTTGCCTCCACTGCCCCCCGCCCTCCTCTCCCGACTCTAACAGTGCTGCTTTTAACACAAAGGTCACTAAAGGTCAGCGTTGCAGTCCGCTTTCGCCAGCTGACTTAATAACTGCAGGCTCCGACTAGTAGCGAGCTTTTCTCCAGCACACTCAGCAGTTGAATTCACAGTATTCTTACAGCATGTTGTTAATTTTTTTTTCTCCCAAAGTCACTATAAAGCTTTAACTGATAATGCATAGGGGGGCTTTGACACATTTGTTCACCCATGTTACTCCAGTGGGAATGTTACACGTGGATTTCTGTCGCGTGTGTGGCAGATAAGCTGAGAGAGAAACAAGTCAAATGCGAGAATACAGTGTACACAACCATCCGTGTCTGGTGTCCCCAAAGTCGTACAATAAAGTAAAGAAAAAAAATGTTTTTTTTCCTTGTGTATCTCGAAGGCCATGGACAGTCAACCACAAAGACTTCTGAACTCCCCTGCTGCCTATCAGGGCTGTATCTCGCAATAGTGTTTCAGACAGTGAGCTTACAGCAGGCCACCAAGGTACAGATAAAGTGCTTTTTCTCTTAAATGTGACGCTTAAATAAGTGATGTAAAAATGGTTCTCAGGAAAAAATAAGACTGGAGGGGGAAGTTCTGTGATGTGACACTACTGAGGTTAAAAATGAAATGAAAGAGAGACACAACATGATTCTGGAGAGGAACAGAGTTCAGTATAAATACATCCACAAATCCAACTAATGCCGCAGAAGGCTACGAGGATGGAACACTGATCGCTAGAAGAGCTGGAACAGTCACGACTGTCACTGGATGGAGCCGTTCACATTTTCAGAAGTAAGAGGATTCAGGGTAAGACTTTTAAACCGCAGTTAAACGTCTCTTGTCAAATTGGGTGAGTGGGGGTGGTGGTGGTGGTGGTTACTCCTTTGAAGATGTCACCGGCTTCCTCTGGCCGGACCAGTTGGACCTCGCAGTGAACACATCAGCGGCGAGGACCGTGACAATGACAGCAGCAGACTGGGAGGTTTTGCGAGATTGTAGAAGAATGGATCATAATAAACCACTACAGTAAATAAATACATTTGGGTTCTTGTAGTGTCGTTATTCAGCTCTATTGAAATATGATTTAAATCTAGAAAATAAAAAAGTAGGGACAGTTTAGTTCATAGTAGACCATGAGATGCCTGGCCCCTTTTTTTTTTGCTCCCTTATACAGTCTCAACAAAACTCCACCTTGGCGGCCATTTTTCAACCAGCCTCGAGGAAAAAAAAAGAAAAACAAGGGGAAGAAACCCGGCATATAAATGTAGCCGTGGCAACCTCACGTAATCCCTCCTGGGTCTTGATGACAGAGTCTGAGAATTTCAGAAAAACCAGTCCTCCAGTCAGTCCTCAGCCTCTACACAAGAGAAAAAGAGGAGAGAGCACAAAGTAAAGACAAGGAGCAAACAAGGCAGGTTATACATCCAAGTGTCCCAGCCTCAGCACTGGGAAAAATGTGGAAAGATGTTATTCATTTGAGCAATCAGAAGTGAATGTCAGCTACTTTCCAGCCTGCTGAAACCTCTGTGCAGCTGACAGAGCAAGAGAAACGCTTCCTTTATGAGCACTGGAAAAAGTACCAAATATAGGCTTGTCTTAACGCCTTACTGTGTATTTTCTCAACTACAACCAACCTCCTTTGTGGCTACTGAGCCCATAACAGAGTAAACAGAAGGGTTTGGAGCTGCCTGTCTCTCATATCACTCAAAGACAATATTTAACCTTTGAGTGTGGTGAAGACTTGCTGCTTGGCTACACAGGAAAATGCATGAGGAAACCAGAGGGGAACAGCACGACAGTTTGCGTATTTAAGACAAAGCAGAACACCTATTTTTAAGCAGCTGCAGTAGAAATATACCTTTGCTTTCATTGTGCTACAGCAGTATGTCTACTTGTCAGGGCTCATTCTGAAATTAGCTGTTTCAACAAGCCATTCGTGTTGACAGGAGTACAGCGTGCAGCCACATTAAAGCTTTTATAAATGTTGTTGGGCTGTTTTAAATACAGCAACTCCTTCATTGCTGGCATGACAGAACTCCAAGTATTTATAGTATGTGCAAACAAAAGGGTTGTTATTTTACCCAGCTCACATTCTCCTAAAGTTGCACATGAACATTTTCAAACTTTACATTTTAAAGAAATCCAAGGGTAGGGCTGGGCAACATAACCCAGAAGTATGTCACAACTAATAGCCACATTTACTCAGTAATGAAAATAACGCAAACATGTTCACTTGAGAATAAGATGCTGTATCTTTGCAGTCAAAGACCTGATATTTACATGCACTGAAACAAACATGGATTATAACTCTTACTTAAAATACTTTTGAACATGTTTATGGCATCAGTCTATCAGCAAAAGAATACCAGTGCAAACTGCATTGCAGCCTTGTACACTTTGTGCTCGAGACAAATTTCCCTTTAGGGACAAAAAAGTTTACCTTATCTCTCATCTCATCTCAAATAAAGGTTCAACAGCGTGAGCATTTTGAGCACATGTAACTATGACTTCCAACCATGGAGATTAAAAAAATTTGAATGATAAATATTTATTTTACTCTTTGTCCTAACGATTAGCAATGAGTAACAGTGCAAAACACTAAGGCAGCAGCTTCTCCTCTTTGCCTGTGTGGATTACAACCTATGCTGTTTAAAATGACAAACGTGGCCAGCAGCAAGTCATATCATTCACATCAATTGATGCTTATTCTGTGGATACCACGACAACTGACCAAAATGAAACTGGCCTGTTCTCTCTGCATGGCGTTGTTTGCACTCAGTTTAAGATCATTTGTGAGGGAACAAACTCCACTTGAGCATATCTGGCTGGATCGCTGTGGAGTGGGTCAAGAGTTGCAGACGTCACTGAATGTTAGAAGAAGTTGCAACAGCGGTCTGCTGGCCCTTTGGTTGTTGCTCTTTCAAAATTAATCGGCATAAACAGTCACGAATTGTGTCTGCAACAGATTGGTCTCTGCACTGGCGGCAACATGACTTTTCACAGGCTCACAGCACAGCAGATGCAGCAGTAGAAGCGCACTTCTTCGTGCTGAGTGATTTTGCTCTTCTGCTCTTGTCTTATTACACATAGAGCTAAAAACAAAATTAAGACATAGAGGCTTTTGATCTGTTCCTTTTTCTGCAACCGTAACGTTAAAGGGGAGTCTCTGCTGCTTGTATTTATGTCTGCTCGTCTCTCTCCTGCTCTGCAGCAGTGCCATCTCTTATGCCCTAACAGTGAGAGTCACTCAATTGGACACACTCATACAACTGAAAATTGCAAGCAAGTTTAAGTGCAACAGAGTGTCCATGTAACCATAACTCACTATCACCTCTGCCTGCATGTGCACGGTGCAGAGAAGAGGGAGATGCTGTGGCAAGACTCTTGTCTGTGCCCTGTTGTGCTGTTATCAGTTATAAATTTGTTTTTCCCTGAGTCAGAAAATGGACCTGTGGCATGACAACTTTTCACCTCGTACGAACTGTATATTATGGACAAATAACTAGTAAAGTCTTATTTTCTCATGTCTTACCATCACTGACTGTGACTTACTTTAACACACATTTCTTTTCTGAAACATCTTAACATAAAAATGTAAAGCATTGTTCTTTCTTTTAACTGCATTCATAAAACTTTTGACTCAAACACTGTATAACTATATCATGAGATTTTCTTTGGCGTTTTTTACACTTTAAAGAAATATATTTGGGACCACTACAGCAAAGTGCAGATGATATTAACTGTTAATTTAACACTGGCTGATGCAACCATTAACTCAAAATTCAGCACACTGACCATACACAGCCGAGTTATATTTCACTTGCTCTCATTGTAGTTCAAACACTGATACACCTCCTGTAAAACAGCCTGGCTAACGGCGTCCCACCAGTCCCACTATATGCCAGATAAATGGAAGTTTAGGTCAGAATGAATTCAGCTGAATTTAAGTCCACCTGAACTAAAGGTGTCTTCTCAATCCTTCAAGACCACATCCCTGGTCATATTCACTTAACTGTAATATTAAAAAAATACAAAATATCCGTTTAATTGCATTTTTTTGCATTAAAATATAATCAATCCCTTTTCTGATTTAAAAAAAAAAAAAAAAGTCATGTAACTTTTGTTGCCATGCCGAAAACATTTTCAACCAATACAATAATTACAGCCTATTATCTATCCCTCAATGTATCACTGTAATCCTCAATGGTCCAATCAAATTTCTCACAACATTATGTCCCATCCACTTATCCTGTTTATACCGGAAAGACATCAGGATACGAAGGTTAGTTGCTCTCAAAATGCCGTTTCAGGTGGACTTTAACTTCTATTTTACTTTCATGTTGTAAACTGCTGACAGGAATCAATCAGACAGCGACTCAAAACGGTTTCTGGCTCTCCAGCCTTGAGATTTTAACTAAATCTTCTGAATTTTAAGATACTTCTAATTTTTTTACCACTAAGCCTAAAAAGATTCAGTTGGGGATTGAAAACAATTTAGAGAGGGTCAGCAATGCATCCCCTTTAAAACTGCTGCTGCAAAGTCCTGTTTTTTGTCTCCAACATTTGAAAAGTTTTTCTCTCTATTAGTTTTGTCATTCCTTCACACAACATTAAACTGCTCGTTAGATGTCCTCTGTTCAGCTTAAGCCACACAAAGGAACTAGCAACCGGTAACTGAGTGTTTGACTGCATGTGTGAGGGGAAATGTGGTTTGTTGGTGCTGACCACCATCTATTAGAAAGAGCTGAAGCCAAAACAGGGGCATAACATAAACTGGCTGGTGATAGATTACTACTGTTGGTTTTGGTAAATTTTTCAGTTCACTGTTGAGCCCAATTTGAAGTCTTAAAAATCACAGGCACATACTTATCTAAAATAGTAGATGTGATACAGCCCCATGTAACTTCTGACTGTTGAGACTGAGAACTAACCTACGTGTCGCAGTGGGAGAGCAGTGATGTAATCTCTGGGCCCATGTGGCCCACGGCCTTGGCTGCCTCCAGGATTGCTCTCCGGTACATCCCTTTCTTCTTGCGGTTGAAGCGGGACCTGAAGAGCTCTCTGAAAGGTGACAGTTTGGCGACAGATAGCTGGGAAGTGGTGGGTGACCCAAACCATGCCACCTTTGCCTGGGGCCACTGGGCCTCACAACTGGCCGTTTCCTGTTTACGGGTGCCGCTGATGCTGAGGACACGTGCTGGCCACCAGGGGAAACCATGAATCTTTCCCCACACAATGTCACCCACTGCCACGGCATGACCCTCCTCTGTTACACACTTTGTCATACTGCGGGTGTGAAGCCGCACCGTGAGTGGTGGCACTGTCTTGCAGTCTTCCCGTGACGGTACAGAAGATGAGGTTACGGACAGGTCTTCACCCGGGGCCATATCACACAATTCTGGTGAGGTGCCATCAGAGCTAAAGGACTTGGACTCATCTAGACTATCACTGCTGCAGACTGACAGGCTGGAAGAATCTGCTTTACGCTTGCGGAAATTGATGAGAAGGGTGAGGTCGTTGTGGCCACGCTCTGCCTCCTCTCCTGAACTTCCTGACCACAACTCCAAAGAGTTTTTACCTTCCCCTGAGTCTTCAGAGTGTGGGAGGCAGGGACCAGGCACCCTGGGGCTTCGTCTCCTGGTGCCTCCGACAAGTTCTGCCTCATATTCGACTACACCCTCCTCACCCTCTCTCGGAGGGGGTCTCAAGCGGATCTTAGGAGAGGGCAAGTCCTGACCTACAGTAGTAAAAGGCCTGGTTAGTTTAAGTTTGGGAATGGACACTGTGAGGCCAGACCTCGTGGCATCTAGAATGTGCCGTTGCTCCTTGGTAGGATCAGAGGGCATCTTGCCATTTTCTACACCATTTTGCACCAGTTGTTTGGGGCAGAATGGCTTGACTGAACCATGAACTCTGGAGGGGATCTTCATTACCTCCCCCTTGCCTTGTGGAGTACTGTATGAGATCTTTATGACAGGACTGTGGGGAATAACGTCACCTCCAGGGAACTTCTCCCCTTCAGGTTCCCCCCTTTTGTCCTTCCTGAGGCGCTTGCTGTCAAGGCTGGTGCCATTTTCACGTCTCTTATTGTCCTTGGCTGCAACTACATCCTCTTTTCTCAACAGCTTAGACGGAGTATCCTTCTCATCACCATCATCATCACTTTGTAGTGCATTTTCTTTTCTCGAGGTCTTATTGTTGCTCATGCCATCTTTGCTGTCCTCATCACTATTTAGTGTGTTCTTGCACTTTTCACATAGTACCTGCCGCGGCCGCAGACGGATAGTACTCATAGTCATACGGCCAGGCTCTCGTGTTCGCCTCTTCTTTCTCTTGATTGGTCGCGGAGGGGGCTGAGGTACCCATTGGCTGTAGCTGTGGCGCACCCATAAGGGCTGAGGGAAGGGGGCTCCTTCAAAATAAGGAGGGTAAGGAGTCTGTCCAGCTGGCACTGGTGTTGGTACAGGGCAGGGAAGGGGTGCAGTAGGTATGCTGCTTTCAGGGAAAGTGTTTTCATCCTTTGGTCTGTGTAAAGTCTGGCTGGGAGATTTGGAAACCGGTTCCTCACTCAGAACTTCTGGGATTTCACAAGTTGGCTTGGATATTGGGCAGTCCCCAGGTTTTGCAGTAAAATCTGGTAGACAAAACAGCCCAGATCTAAGACGACCAAGAGAGAGAGAGAGAAAAAAAAAAGCAACAACAAATGATTAATTGTGTTCTCATTCAGCTTTATCATTGTGCTTCATTTCAGTTCCTGCAAGCCAACACAAACATTCCTGTTTCACATTACAAGCATTTCTTGAATTTTTCAGTTTGGCAATTTCCTTCACAAGAATGATTCTGTAATACTGTGTTTGTATTTTGTGGGAAAAAAAGAGAGCAAGAAAGAAAAAGAAAGGGTGATCAAAGCTGTTTTACTTGTTTTAGTTTGAATGTCTCATGGACACCACTCCCCTGTCACTGTCACCTGTGTGCTGAAAATTCTTTGGGGGTTGGGGACCACAAGCACTCAGGTGGTTATCTGCTCTGTTGCCTTAGAAAGAAGCAAAAGTATCACTGACTGACTGCTTTTAAGGGATTTTATGTTTTCTTTTTCAAATTCTGGAATCAGCAAACATGTCCAAAGAAGGCCTAACTGCCAAGCAGTCTTTGAGAGGTAGCTGGCAGGCAACAGTAACATGGCTGTGTTGCTTTAGTCAGGAGACAGCAGACAAAGAGACTACAGGATACCCAGGAACCCCCCTCCCCAACATCTGACTGAACAAAAACAATCCCATGAATCACTCGGGATTCAGAGATGTGGGGAAGGAGTCAGGAGATTTCAGTTTGTTTTTGCATCCGTGTCTACTCAGGGATTTTGTGTGGAGAGATTATTAATTAGTGCACATTTGGGGAGCCCATTTTCCTCCCCAGGAGAGGTAACTGGCAGGATCCTCCAAATAATAAGTCTCTTGATGCAGCTTGTTCCTCTCACCTTTTTATATGCTCTCCTAAAGCAGCTGAATATTAGTCCATACAGTGATTGACACAGCACAAACAGGGCAGCCTGCGACAGGGAACAGGCAGTGCTAGTTAAGCACAGGACAAGGACAGAGCATATGACTAGCAATGATTCCCAGCACTGTTGCCGTTTGATGTTGTGTACAGTGTAACTAGATGCAGAGATCTGCCTGATTGATAGGCCTAGATGACATTTAAAAAAAAAAAAAAAACAGAAGAAGAAAACAAAAGAAACTGTGGGACTGTGTGGAGACAATGACAGGAAATGTATTTCCATGAGCTGAAAAGGAAAAAGAAGTCAAATTTTTGTCAGTGACAAGGCCTAAAATACAGGCCTATTTTAAGTTATTCCAAGGCCTGCCTTTTCCCATTTGGGTGGGTTATTTTCAGGACAGCTTGAGCTCTCGCATGAAAAACTATCTAAGCAAAGTAAGGGGCAAAGCTGGTCAGATTCTGATTCTGGTAGTCTATAAATAGTCTAAAGCCAGTAGCTTTTAAGGTGCACAGCACCAAGAGCAACATGAGGCTTAGACGACTCACACGAAAAGGGGCAGATAGGACCTGACACTGATGTCAAATTAAAGATGCACTTTATTTTTCACTGGGATTGTGATTTCTAGTTAATGGCAGGACAAGGCCTCTCTTGTAAAACACAAATCCTACAATGGTCACTGTGTCTAATTAGCACCAGGTTTAAAGAAGATGTATTACACTTGTGATTTATCAAATCCCACATGTATAATGCATTTTCCATTGTGTCTACAGATCAAAAGTGATTAGTTATGAAAGGCTAATATTACTCAGAACAGCAATTGTCTTTCAGATTATTTGAATTGAAACATCACAGCACAAAACTAGCACACAGTGCACACTATGTGTATTTGAAATTTCATCCATACATACCTGATATACAGCATAATAATCAGGCAAGGCCTACTCCTTCACTGAATACGTTTTAGCTGCTGTGTACTTGATTTGGCTAACAATAAGCTACAGATGAACCCACTGACACTAGTTATTTTACAGAATAATCCCTGACAATAGTTTTAGAAAGGGCAACTACTGTCTTGAAAAATAGATTTTCATCATCACATTATAACGTATTTAAGCATCTCTACGTAGGCTTAAATAAAATCAGTTTGCCACTAAAGTTGACGTTAGCCGACCAGATAGCAGCTAGCTAACGTTACCCTGTCAGCTACAATAACCTATGAGTCTTTTGTATGGAGGCCCTGTAAGCTAACAGCTAACGTTTGCTTTGACTTGTTAGCATCAAAAGGAAGATTAGCTGTTAGCTGAGTTTAGCAAATTAATTTCAGAGATAAATGTATGAAAAGAATAGACGAAATAACACTCACTTTTTGTTGCAATCAAGTAATATCCCCGTGTAGCTCCTTTCTCGATAGGTCAGCGTCACCACCAGTGTATCGTTAACTATTTGATCGATTGTGACAGGTACCCGAGAGCCGGCCCGCAGCTCCTCGGCCACAGCCTCCATGTTTCCCGGCGTGAAGTGTCCGGTTTGGCGGTGTTCGATCCCGGCCAAGGGAGCCACGGTCGCGTCGGCCAAAGATCCGTCTCCCCTTCGCTATTGGAGCAGGAGGCTACACCAGGGCATAAAATGACGCCATCACCCCCACCAAGTCAATTACAACAGTACTGCCACCGCTGACATCACGCTCTCTGTGCTAGAGGAGCAAAATCTCCCAAGACAAGGCCTACCCTTTCTCCGTCTCTCTCTGACTTGTTTCATACTAGACATTAGTACGGACAAATTACACGGGGAATGCCTCCGCTTTTCACAGCAAAAACCTTATTTTCTTTTTGTTCTAGACGCATGCTAGCATTGCTTTGGAGCACGAATAACTTAAGTCCTGCAAGATACCGTTTCAAAATCTTTAAAAAAGAAATTCTGCATTTTAATATTCACAAGTTACTAAGCCACATACCTCAATTACATTTCTTTAGACTTTCACATGAGCATTAAACGTGTAAAAATGTGGCCTTAAATTCCTAAATTTGGTACTTTAGCCTGCTGCAAACATACCTCCTCTCCATTTATGCCATGTTATTTATGTCAGGCTGCAAATCTCATCTGAAAATAAAAGAGGGATGAGTTGAGCTCAACTTTACCTTTATTTTACCATTTCTGATGCATTCCCATTAAAGATCCTTATTTTTTTAGCCTTGTTTAATTTACATTAAATGGTGAAACTTCAGTTTTTAAAATTTTCTCAGGAATTATGATGCTTATGCCTGGATATCTGCTGTTACTCATTTGAGGTACTCTGTGAAGGCAATAATGAAAAATAAGAGGTCTGTATAATGAAGAGGATGCCTTGCAGAAAAAGTGAAAATAAATAAATAAATAAATAATAATGATAATGTAAAAATTAAAACACTCACATGCCCAGTAGCAGTCTTGTGGTCTTTATTTTTAAATTCTGAGCATTACAAATGTAGTAGTACTGGTCTTTACAATTAAATTTGTGTATGAATGTGAAATCACAAAAATAAAACAGCACCAGAGAGACATAATATCTGTCAGTTGTCATAGAAACTCTGCCAGGTGTCTCCTGGAATGATATAAAACCCCTTCTCAAGATCGCTTCCCAGATTTCTCTTCTTCTGCAGAAGTCGAGGCCGTAACTTCTTCATCTGTTGATCAAAGTGCGAGAAACAAAACAAATTCAGATCAATAACCCGTCAGTTCAATGTAAATGTGCTGTGTGAATAATAAAGTATTGGTGTGACCTCTCTCACGTCTTCCTCTGCCTCTGCCATCTGCTCAGTGGTTGTGCCTGTGGGATTCCTGGGTCTCTCCTGCATCCGTTCAACGCAGGCACAGATCTGCTGCTCTAGTTTATGGGCTGATCTGGAAGGCCTGCAGGTCAAAGGTCACATTTCCACACCAAAAGACTAAATATTTAAATGCTTAAGTATGGCCAGTGGTGTCAGAGCCTCTATGCCTGGCAGATAATTGTTTAAAAATGCAAAGTTGTGATCTGCTGTTTTCTCCTTTGATAGAATTTAGAGGACCAATGAAAACAGGAATTTCTAAAATGAACATCTTTTCTGGTTCATCAGTTTTTGTTTTTTTTTGAATAATGTTGCCCAGGAAGAACAAAAGAAACTGCAGATGTTCTTTGGTGGGTGCACAGTCTCTCTCTGTCCACTAGGTGTCCCTCTACCTGCATCTGAAAAGCAATTCTGGTCCGTGAAAAATGCCATTTGGTTGGACGCTGTAATGCCTTCAGGTCTGGACAAAGACCTGTTGTCTCTGTACCTCTGCAGATCAGACTGTTCTGTTTCCACCCGATGTCCTAAACACTGCAGACACAGTATGTGCAGCAGCATTTCCATTAGGTACACTGATAAGATGAACATGATGACTTACTGATTTGCCTTATTAAATCTGTACCTATCTCAAAGGAGGTGGTAGAGATAGTCAGAGGTTGATGTGGAAACAAGGCTGCAAGACTGAATATCTGGAAAATGATTCAAGTTTTTGTGCATTCTGTGTTAAAGCTCCCTGTCTCACTGACAAGACATACTATAAAATCATTCTTGGCCATTTAAGGTGGTCTGATTCTACTTCCTATACTGTATCAAGGTTCTGGTTGTAATGTTCTACTTTTCTGGTGAGTAGGAAACAGTGATTTGGTCACCCAGAGTTCCCCTTTACCTGGCCTCCTCACAGTCTGTGCTGGACATCTCCCTACCAGGTTTTATCTTTGTTTCTGCTGTCTGTAATAGAGAGAGTAGATGTTTATTGTCATATACAGCAGTATTTTTTTCTAGCACGCAGCCCTTGTGTACATAAATGATGCAGCTGACACATTCAACAAACACAGATTACAGCTTCAGTTGCAAAGCTGCAACACTAACAACCTTATTGTACCAAATTACCCAAATTGACTTGGGTTTTATTATATTTTTCATATAATATTTACACTGTTTTTTCTTATTTAATGGAAATATTAAAAGCTGCTCCTCAGCTGTGTGCATGGAAATGCAGCTGAGAGTCAAATAGCTCAAAACCATCCATCATCCCTTGTCTGCATGCTGTGCATCAGCTTTGATGGCTGAACTTGGTTGCTGCATGATCGCTGAATCAGCACAATCCATCACAAGCGCTAAACTCTCTTGCTGCCTTTAACAGCTACAACCTGAGAGGTCATTCACAAGCATTAAAATATAGTATCATCCATATTTATTGTTATAGCTCACATCTCTGTGTCACAGAGGTGGTGTTCCACTGCCCCCTTGTGGCCGGCAGGTTGACAGGTGGAAACGTAGGTGATTAATTCGACACATACCTGCTGTTTTCTTTGTGTTTTCTGCTCTTTCTTCTTGTATTCAGAGATTTTCTTCTCCTGTGTGATCTTGGCTTGTGTATGCCACTTCTGTGAAGCCTCTTGGCTTCTATGGGAGACCAATATAACAGTGCACAGTACATCAAGGAGAGGTTCTTGGGTTATTGTGTCTAAAAGGGTCCTGGAGGGGTCTGTAAACAGTGATTATTCCTTACACAGTGGATATAATAAGGATTCCTTACTGATGGTTGCCTGGACAAATGCCAAATGAGCACATGTATGAGTAAATGTAAATGCAGCCCTGCTTTATGACACACTGTCTTATCTTTGGTATTACCTGGCTGGAATGTTCTTTGTATTTTATCAAATGGAATTCAATGATCAAAATGTTGTGCAGCTGAACAGTAAGTGAGATATTTATTCGGCTGAACTCTTATTGTGGAAATCAACTTACTTTTTTCTCTGCTCGAGAAGAGCTTGTTTGTCTTTGAGCTCTTTCGATGCAGCTGGACTGTTTTCTTTTGGCCTCCTAGAGTCAAACAGGGGAAGTGCAGGAATTTCTCCAGGTTTGGTAGTTGGCTTTTTTCTGCCAAATAAATTGAAACAAAAATGCTTTAGTTTTACGGCTCTCCTGAGGTCTGAGTCCAAGTGGAGGTAGCATTAGAGATTTTTATCACTTGGTTTTCTCAGCAGAGAATGTCATTATAAAGTGTTTTGCTGCTCTTTTCCAAGGCACTGTGCCGTATCTACCAAATCAAAACTAATTCACCTTCTCTGTCCCCCATTAGATGTTCAACAACACTCTCTAACTTCATTGCAAAGTATATCTGAACAGGTAAAAATGTTTTAATGCCCAACAGATATTTGCTGCCTGGATTCATTGGGCAAAACAATCAACATGTGCAACTCATAGCAGTACCTGGTTGAATTTTACTTTATTTTTAAATTTGACACTTGGGGGAAGGAGCCTATTTGCACACTGGCAGAGAGATGAGCAGATTAATACCACTCTTGAATCTGTCCATTAAACACGGAGCCGACAGCAGAAGCTGGTTTATTTAGCTTCACATAAAGACTGGAAACAGCTGGCCTAGAAACATCCAACAGTAACAAAATCCATCTACTGGCCTCTCCACTAAGGAAACACATCTGCAGATGCCAGCTTAAACAACATAGTTTTCTACTAAACTGCATCTAAGTTGTTCTAGCGAGTACCTCTGTCTTCTGCTAGCAAACTGATACTGCTGCAGGTGACTGTCTGGCATCAAGTCCTGCAGACAGTTGTTACGCACAAAAATCTCCAAAGCAAAATGTGATATTTCATGATGTTCAGTTTTATTCCAACAGGCACAGCTGGTCAAACAAAGTGTGCTGCTGAGCTCAGTTAACCATCTCCTGGTGGGTTGTATAATTGGAGTGCTATAAATCTTTCTTAACAAATAAAGGCTTTATACCAAAATGACGAAATCATTTTCTCCCACTTTGAAAAATCTCTATTCCTTTCACCCAAACTTACCTTTTATTAACAGGAAGAAGACGTGACTTTGGATTTCTATTGCACTGTGACACTGAGCCGAGCTCAGCTTTATCCAGCGTGATCATCATCTCTTTGAGCTCCCTGAATCTCAGCAGCTCGTCCTCATCCACCGACTCATCCTGCTCCTCCACACTGGACCCCGTCAGCTCTGACAGCTGGAGCTTCTCCACCACCGGCAGCTCCACTGATACAACAACAATGGAAGCAACAAAGATAACGTGGGCAGCAAATACTGGCAAAAATAACTGCTGTCTACAACTATAGTGTCTGGTAGAACCACATGATGTTAACTGGTTGACTATAAACGAATACAGAGATCTTTTCCAACTGCTGCGAAGATACGCCAGCATTTAACCGACAAAATCACACAACAATAATAGTGGATTAAACATTGCCATGCTATTGCAGAGCGGAGTGTGTGGCTGGAAAGTTTTGACTGAATTAAGAAAATGAGGGGTTAAATGTACTTTCACCCATGTGTATGATAACAACACTCAAACTGGCCAAATGCTTCATGTTAGCTTAAAAAAAGGTTGATGACAAAGCAGTCTGTAAATGAACGGTATACTTTAAAACTTGCCATTTTTATACTCTAATTCAACTGAATGCAAGGAGATTTCCCCAGAAGACCTGAGCACCGCTTGCTGATAACCTTGTAGGCAGAGAGATAAATGGTTTGATTGAGGGGTTTGGTTCTGCTCATTGTGCAGCAGCAGCCTCTCCTGTGGAGGGCTGTCTTGGGCTTCTCACAGTGATTAACGCCAGACAGCGCTTAGTGACAGGGAGCTCCAGTTTAGAGCCCACAGGTTATCGATCATTTTCATCTGGCTAAAAATATTGCAGAGCTGGAACAGGAAAAGGGGTGGGGGTGGGGGGAAGAGTCAGGCGAGTGGCACGCGCCGTCTCCAAGGCAACAGAAGTCACACCAGTGAAGCGGTACCAGGGCAAGGAGCTATTTTTGTGGCCAGCCGTCCTATCTTTGACAAAAAAGCAGATGGCTGGAATGCACGTGCATACTGAACACCTTGCTGCTGCATTATTCAAAGTTGAGGTGCCTTTGATTTACCCGGGGGGGTCTTTCTCATGCTAACTGGCCGCTCAGCCAAAGCACTCCTGAGGTACCGGAGGATGCTCTGAAGCCCCTGGTTCACAATGAGTTGTGGAGGAAAACTGACGGGGCAGTTTCTCAGGTTCAGGCCTTTGAGAGTAATCACATTTCCTGGAAAAAATGGACAAATAATAAAAAAAAAAATCCTTAGGACTCAATAGGTTACACTTCTTAGTTGATACTCTTACCTACAATATTTTACAATGAGCTCATCAGTACGGGAATCGGACACATTGTGTACTTCTTAACAATCAATGTTCATGCTCTGTACACATGCAAGCGACAGGGGATGAGTCACAGCTTTAGTGACAACAGCTAAGAGGAAGGAAAAGATGCAAAACCATATTGTGTTTTCTTTTTATATTATTTATAGCTATTAGTTATTCACTGCATGTGATCTCCATCTAAATTTGCTGCCAGTATTATTATTAGTAGTATTATTGAAGGTGATGAAACAGAGAGACAACTTGTTCTTTCAAAGGACAGAAGCATTGCATGCTGGGAAAGGTGATTGAACTCAACTCACCCAACTCTAGTGGAAGTTCTGAAATGGGATTTCCTTCCAGCAGTAACGTTTTCAGAGATCTACACGAATAAAATCACAAATTATTGGGGGCTGTGTATGTGCTGACCAAGAGACATGTCAAATCCTGAACTAAACATGAGGAAAATATACAAAACATGCCTTCAAGAGCCTCATTTTGCCACATTTTGGAATCAAGCATTTGTTTTGCAGAGCAAACGCTATTAAACAGAACTCTTAAATAGTCTATCTAAAAATGTGCTGAAATGTGACAAGGCAACGCACTGCACTCCCATGGTGGCCGAGGCGTTTGGAATCAATCAGCATCTATTTCAAAGAGCAGTTGCATAAGTGGCCTACCTGTGCAAGCCAATTTCAGCAGGAAGTGATGCAATTTGGTTATTTCTGAGGTCCAGCCACAGCAGGTCGGGCAAGCTGATAAACATTGAATCTGGGATAGTGGATATCTGGTTCCCTTCAAGATATAAATACTGAACATGATATAGGGAACAGTTAGAATTGGCAGATAATGTAAAAGAACAAGACATACTGGAGGCGTTACGGATTTCTTGCTTGGAAACCACTGCAGCAGACGCAGCTCGGTGGTTGGAGGTTAGCAAATACAGAGTGCAGCAGCGAGGTTCAAACTGACCTTTAGTGTGCTACTTTTTAAAACACTTTCTGCAACATGTTTCAGCTTGCTTCTGCTCAGACACAATGTTTCTGCTGAATAATGTTCTGCAAGCTCCTGCAGCTCAGCATCCTCAGACCGGATGCGGGGGGTCTGTGCTTTGACAACACTGTTCCCAAAGACAAAGCTCATCTGCCTGACAGGACCCTCCTCCTCCACCTCAGGGGAAGACATTGTGGAGGTGATGTAGATAAAGTGTGTGTGCGCACACCACTTTTCAAATGTCTTTTTGCACTGGCATTTTTCTCCCTGTGTCTGACAATAGGAAAGTTCATGTAAGTATCGCATTCAGTGAACAGGCTTTTGTCCAAGTAACTTAAGCATTTTACCTTTTCATTCACTGTTGATGCTAACATTAGCAAACAGTAGCTAACATTTAGCGTTATTCCACTACTGTAACGTACAACTGCCGTATTAACTTACCTGGAATTTCAATAAACACACTCAAAACCTGCCAACGTCACTTCGCATCTTCTTAAAACAAACAGCCGGATGCGAAACAGAAAAACGTCTTGCTAACTTTTCTTTTGGCTAACACCTCACGAGTTGACACTGTAACCATGGTGACGGGGTCAACAAAAAACTACGGCAACTGTCCACGTGCAAACCGGACGATTTGCATCCGTAATAGATCAACAGTGTTTTTTTTTCTTTTTGAATATAGTAAAACATTTTATCATTTCGTAAAATGTCACATGTCGACGCTTGAAAAGCATTCTAAATGTCACACTTTGTAAAAGACACTTTTGTAAAAGAGTGAGTGCATCTTGAAGACAAAGTGTTAAATCCCGTTCCCCCCTCACTGATCCGGCACCACCCATCCATCTTCTAATGAGATTGTGGGATAATGCACGTAGGTTCATTTGTCGCACCAGTTCTGCTGGTAACAGGAGACGGAAGTCCTCCAGTTTGCTCTAAGCTATCCTGGCCTCACCTTCTACAGAGGATGCTCCTTAAAGTGTTGATATGCATGACAGTCTGTGATACAGAGCTACGTCGACTACAGTCACTGGCCAGAAACTGTCACACTACTCTCACAAGTATCAAGCTAGTAACGCTGCCCGCAGGTAGCTTCCGGTGATTACTTCCAATATAAAAGTCTCCTTAGCAGACGTCCACAGTAAAATAAAAACGCACAAATCTCAAACTATTCCTTAAAAAAAAAAAAAAAAAAAAAAAATTAAAAAAAAAATAATTGTCACCTTTTCTCCTCTTCTAAACCTGAGACGCATTCTCCTGCCTTTTCGTCAAGACTGCATTAATCATTGTTTATTCATTTCTAATCTGATGATTTAACTTTAGCCTAGTTCATACTAGTACGCTGTATATTATATTAATGAATTTAGGCTTGTAAATTACTCTGTAGCCCCACTGCACCAATGAGTTCACGAGAAAGTACACATTTTCACTTCTCTTTGGCACTTTCTGTTGAAAACTGCTTCTGTGGTGTTCTTGATTTTGATTTGAAGTGTTTATTTCCAACATATAAAAAGAGAAAAAAGAGCAAAATGATCCAACAATTGTAGACAGACATTAAAAGTAGGCTACATACAAAAAATAAATTAAAAAAATCACAAAAGAGGAACTATAATTGATTTAGTTTATGCTACATATTTAAAAGGAATCGAAAGAAGAACAATCGATAGCACTAATCCTAACCCTAATTTACATGACGAAATTTGGTGATAGGTAGCACATGTCAGAAACTCGCAAGCAGCAATTTCAGGCGATTGTACCAATCCTACGATATTTCGAAGCTTTTATTTTTAAGGGAAAACTGCTCGACTTCCTGTTGAGTTTTAGCTAGCTGCGTCTAACTCGACGCAGCTTTTAATCTGAGCCCCGACAAACACAAGTCTCTCGGTTTGGCTGGCAGGCTGCGGAAGACAACTGAACAGTAACAGTACCGAGTGATTGTATTTACCTCCAACTGTAACAAACCGAACAGTGTTTGTTATAAATTATTATGCAGCCCGTCGGTGCCTGCCACATCTGTTTTTCCCAGGTTTAGAGAGACTTTAAGTCGCGGTGCTCAAATAGTCGGCAGAATAAATAACGGATTCATAAAGCGAAATAACGGACACGGTTTGGGTGAAATGTGTGCTTATGATTACTGTGTTTTGAGGAGGGTGTCCGACACAGAGGTGTAGTTTCTCTTCAAGAGGCGAGGAATGCAATCTGAGCATCAATGTTTCACTGGGGCAAGTGGAAGAAGAGGATGGGAGCCAACAGTTCTTCAAAAAGACCCGTTTTCGATGAAAAGGAAGATGGTAAGTGATGGAAAAGTGGAGCGCGGGTTCCCCAGAATCCCTCGCTAGAAAAACAACACTACTTAAGTACTTGTAGAGTTAGAGTTGTGTGTGTAAGTAATGAATTAATCTTTATTTTCCGGTTTATCTTTCGAGCTAACACCCGCCTGCATTGACGTAAAGAGACGTTAGAGTTGTGCTGTGACAGCGAAGTTGTCAAAGTTTTTATCAGGAACTTTAATGTTGACAGAAGAACACTGTTGCTCTTGAGGCTGTTGATTTAATATTAACTGACAACGTGTGTTGCCTACGTATAAGAAAGGCTGTTTTTTTTTTTTTTACATTTTGGGTGCGTTTAATTCAACTTTTTACTAACTCAAATGAAAGCTATCTGTCATTCTTTTTAACGATAAAAATATAGAAAGGCGTTGATAAAAGCAACGAAACCTTAAATTGAGATGTTTAGGACGCGAAGGAACCTCTGCAGAACACAAACTGAGCGTTTCGTCTTTAATATACGTTCAAATGCAACGATTTCCCCCTTTTTTGTAGCATTACCACTCAGCCTCTCTGTCTGCTCACACCGTGGGAATCAACTCTTTGAAGAATGGACCATTGACGACAGATCATTAATTGCATAATTAAGACAAGATTAGTGTCATGCATGGAAGTAATGTTAATTCACGCTCTTTTGCTGCTGCATAGGAAATAAGCCTCTTGGTGATGCAGCCGAGCTCAGCACTGAATCTCTATGATAGACTACAGAAATCCAGTGTTGCTACAGAGCTATCATCAATGTGCCGGCCAAGTTACGGGCAAAACTTGACTAAATGAGGTCATTTCACTGCAGGGATGTGGTCATATGGCCTCGCTCTGAGTGTGTATGTGTGTGTGTGTTTAGTAAGTACACTCTCTTTATAAGAGGATAACCCAATTAAGCTTACAGCTTTTTATCAATAGCTTTAAGAAAGTGTGCAGCTCTAATTCAGAGGTATATCTCAGGGAGTGGTTATTAAAGAAGAATAGGAGTGGCCATACAGCTTTATGTGTGTGTGTGTGTGTTTTTCACCCCTCCAGCTGTTGATAAAAGCCAAGACAGTCCCATGTTGGTCAAGATATATTAAGGTATAGAGAGAGATGCTCTTGGCTGTCTGTGTGATTAAAACAGAAACCTTGAGGCTCAGGGCTGAACCTCCCAAGGCTGAGATGGTGTGCCTCTCTATATGCTGAGATAGAGAGCTTCAGCCATCTTTAATGTCAGAAGTCAGTTTCCATGCCCTCCCATCATTATCATGAGGTGCTATTTAAGTATGACCTACAGAACACTAATGACCGCTGTGCTTCACATTTCATCTCTGTCCGCTGTGTTAGGAGTCAGAGCAGCTGCATTATCAGCATCATCATGGTTATCGTACCTGCCTTTGTCATGACCACTATCATGATGATTGAGGTCCAGTTTGTTCTTTGGTGCAAAGATGCATTTGATTCAGTCATACAGTGTTGCTATAACAGGGATGTAATTTACACTGTGTCCCTATGCAGCGATGAAACACTCTTCTTTTTCACAGCCAACAGTGGGTATGGAGTAAAGTGGGTGGAGGGCAAATGCACATTAAAAAGAGACAAGTGTTAACATCAGTGGCATCACCTTGAAAACTTGTAAAGCACTAATTCTTCACATTGAGCAGTTTTTTTTCCAAAGCAGCAGCTTTTCTTTTACCCTGCTCGTCTTTTCAAAGAGCTGTCGAGCAATAAAAACAGTCTGAGCGAACCCTGGTGCATTGTGGATGCTGACTTTGACTCCTGCTGTCTGTCGGGTCTCTTAGATACAGTATCTCTCGGCTTCTTGGAATACAGCATGTGGCCTACATTAGGCAATAATATTAGAGCAGCTTTTGGCTCAAAGGGCTGCAAACATAATCAAGCGGTCAGGTTGATGTCCAAGCGTAGCTGCCAAAAGGGCTTTTTTGGCAGATAGTTTGATTTGCAAATGAAGGCTGTGGAATTGATGAGGTGCACTTTCTGTGTTTCTGCATTGCTTCTCTCACTGAAACTTTCTGACAACAGCTTCCAGCGTGAAAAATGGATAAAAGTCACTGCTAGATGAATGGTGGTTAAGCCATCTGCTCCGGTCTGTTAGACACTTTGGCGCGTCTTTTGTCATCGTCTGAAAGCAGTCTCTTCTTTGTCTCTTGGGCTGCTAAATCAGTCAACATAGCTTATATTTCAGATGTGCTGGAATATTTCTAGCCTCGGTAGAGTAGCTTCATGCAGTCTTGCAGTTTCTGTAAGGTTGCAAGGCAACCAGTGGAGACCGAATATTGGAACCATATGTAATAGGGATTAGGGTTGGGTATGGGCAAAAACTTTGCAATAAGATACGCATCGCGATACTTGGGTCCAGTTCTGGGCAATACAGCTTAAAGCTGCAGTAGGTAAGAATTATTAACAATTATTCAGCCATATTTGCTGGAACTGTCACTATATTCTGATAGTAGGACATTAAATGGGTAATT